>OU964971.1:5758440-5848440 GCA_918808275.2 Dolichovespula sylvestris | reverse complement strand
CAAAATGATTTATTTCGATGCTTCTTAAGGGGGTTTTGGATTTATGCTTTTTGACGATTGCTTTTAAAAATCATTCGTTTTATATATGTGCGTACAATAAACTTATCGCAAAATAAGAACACGAATTCTAAGCGAATGAAACAACTTATATAGTAGATATATAACGGATAATATCTAGTAACTATTTCTATCGTTTAATGGTTTGTATATTTATATTGCGTATATCAAAAACAAAGTACTTGAAATTTGGATGACGATCTCGGTTGTTTTAACCTAACCAAATCTTTCGAGTAGCCTAAGGAACCGGTCCCTCTTCTCGTTATCCTCAAGAGCTCGCTCGCAAATGGCGCGCAACACGCGTTTACATCACGATCTTAATGAACCCCATGTTTATTCCAAGTCTCGTTCTTTCACTCGAGAATTCTCAGAGAAAGGCTACTCCCTGTACGATCTTACTCTCTCTCTCTCTCTCTCTCTCTCTCTCTCTCTCTCTCTCTCTCTCTCTTTTCGCATTTTTTCTTGACTTGACCTTTGACCTTTCCGAGCTACGAAAGAAGAGATACAGAGAGGAAGAGACTATGAGAAAAGAGTATCACGATCCCCGAATCGCATTACGTTTTTCATTTTGCGCGAGCGCGAAATAAGCAGAAAAAAGAGAGAGAGAGAGAGAGAGAGAGAGAGAGAGAGAGAGAGAAGGTTTAAAAATGAAATCTATGTTATGTAAAAGTAGAAAATTGTTGCAACATTATTTTGTAGATGATTTCCGAAGAAATCCCTAATAGGCATTTCACTGACAGAACAAAAAAAAAAATCAATTTCGTTTACGTTGACATTTTATACGGAAAACTTTATAGTTATAAGGTTTGCTCGGATACCTTCGAAATGTATAATTGTTGGTAGTTTATACGAGTTCTTCAAGTAAATTTCATCTGCCTATGTAATATTAGAAAAAGTTTCACAAAAGATCATGCTTCTTCCTATAACCGAGTGGAGTTGTGTTTCATGAAAGGAATAATAAGCGAATAAAAGTCGAAGTTAAAATTCTGCTTTAACGAGATCGAAATACACGCTTACCTTGGTATTTGAAAAGCTATTTCGTCGAGGGAATCGCTCGGTTGAAGGGGATCCCTTTCGAAGAGCTTGCTAGGGCCCCGATGGACTTTGTTGCAGGTATGCATCGATTCGGCCGTTGGTTGCAATTGGTCCCCGCAATTGGTCCCACGTTGTCCACTTTGATTATTTGTTCCATTCTTTAATTGCTTCTTTCGTAACTCCTCCGCCTGACGGCGCAGAGTGTGCACCCGGAAGAAGTACATCGACATTTCTGTTCCACACAATCGCGAGAACTACTTTTGATCAGTGTGATACATGGGGCTGTAGATAGTGAGAGTTTCAAGCGCCAAAAGACGTCTTCTCGTCTTTTGCTAACTTTCTTTTAACGATTATTACGAATTTTTGCAGAAAAGTATAGAAAGACGAAGCAGTCGCATCGTCGGAAGTTACTAAATAATCTACTTACGATTCAATATCTATATTAATCCTCCACGAAACGATGTTCTTTTTTTCTCTTGCGTGTATAGAAAAAGAGATTATATATTATAAAATTCGTAATATATAACTCGTACTGTAATATCACTATACTATACTGAATGTAACTCTGCGTAATCGAGCAAACATTAATCCTTAGACATGAGCTAACAATTAATTTTAATGCGAGAAAATAAAATTAAATAAATGCGACGATAAGATATGTAAACGAGTGGGCGATTTAATAGTTGCATGACGTTACAAAGGGATTAATTTTTTTCTCTCTTTTTTTTTTTTCTTTTTTTTTTCTTTATATACTTGCAGTTTACAATACGTATTTTTCAAGATAGAATTCTGAAATAATGAAATATTTACTTTTTCAGCGCATATATTCTCTTGCATATTTAAAATATGTGAAATATAATGACCTTAGCGAAGGATTTTCAAGGAAATTTTAAAGAACTGGAAAATTCTGCTTTCGGCGAACCTTCCGACGATAGCGTCGTTTAAGAAAAATGCCTTTGCCAAATGGAAGTGTAGAACAAAGCGTTTAACGAGGCAAAAAGGAAGAAGGAAATTCTCTGAAACGCGCTCGAAACTACAGACAGCTCGCGCATGCATATTTAATTATTGACATGCGAGTCATTAGGTACATGCGCAAATTAATAACGCGCGAACATTCATTTTGTCGTACGTCTTCGGACGTGATATTTAATGTGCTTGTATTAAAAATGCATGCTCATAATAAATGTGTACGTAACATACGTTCTCGTTCGCGTTAAATCATTATACCATCGTTAAACATATTCGTCGAATGATAAAGATAGAAACTCTCATATTTGAGCATTTAGTTTTTATTTTTATGACTCTCTCTCTCTCTCTCTCCTTGTCCAATGATCGCTCTCCTAAAATTTAATCCGATCGAATATGCTCGAGAGGAGTATTCAAATGTTTCATTCAAACATTTCCCCTTTCCATTCCTATCCTCATTTCGAAAAACTATTTTCCCCAAAGTCAACTTTGTTTTTTTCTATCTCTATCGAACAATACAAAACTTGATTTTCGAGAGAAATGTTCAATTTTCGGGATAGCCCATGGACAACCAACAATTTCATACGGGGTTACGGAACGGGAAAATATATTAAATATTTTCAACGTTGTCTTCGAACGTTGTCCTCCTTTTCCGTATCTCCATTCTGTCGTATCGCAGAGTCCGCAAACTTGACTTCGAAACGCTTTTACTGTCGTTACCGACTTTTTCGGAATGCGATAAAAAGTGAAAATAATGTCTGAGGAATTCTACCGCTAGAAAATACGATTTTCTCTTGTCGCGTAAATTTACTGGTTTTTTTTTTTTTTCGAAAGTAGCTAGAGTATTTTTTTTCGACGCTTGATTCCTGATACGAATATATTTTAAAATAAAGAAAAGAACAAGTACGGTACAACGTAATGTGTCGAATATAAACCGAAATAGTTCGAAATTCGAATTATACGAGGAAGATTCTTACGAAATGATGTAGATTGAAATACAAGTTGCAAATTGGAAATTGTATTAAGGAAAGGTATAGAAGGGAGCGAATTTTGTGTATGTGCTATGAAATTTGTGTACGTAGAATGTATATGCGAATTATAATACTAGAAGGACGTGTAACTTTGTATAGGATTGTCTCTTTTTTTAAACTTGTTCAATTTTCAAACACTTATCTACAATGTATACAATATTATGTCACGTCATTTAATGCATTTAATCTATAAAATAAAAAATATAATACAATTATCGCTGATCTAAATGTACCCGACAAGCTAATTGAATAGAACGACGAAAAAGAAAATCTGTTCGAATCAAGGAATTCGTCGTGAAATTATTTTAACTTCTATAATCCCCAATGAGATTTTGTTTTCATTTCGTCTACTACATATGTACGAGTATCTAATGCCGTAGGAGAAAGTCAAAATAATGTCTCAATCGGGTTATCTCACTTTTGGAGAAACGGATGTACATCGAAGTAGTTTCACGGATCGTATGTGTGACCTGCTTTTAAAGTACGTACCTACGTGTAGCGTTATTCTCATGAGTCTATGCAAGCTCAAAAAGCTCAGGTCTCTCTTTTAACATGGATCTGCTTCGCTTTGTTACTCTATCTATCGTTCTCTTGTCCTCTACGCATTTTAATTCAGTATTTGTTATTCTAGTAAATATTTCAAAACAGAAACATTGTGCGTTCGTATTACGTCATTGTTACTCTCAAAGGAGATTCATGTATTTTCCTTTGTCCTAGATTTTAAAGCGTACGGTATTTTTCAAGGAAAATCATTAAACGATGGATAGACGAACATAGTCTGTAACGCACAATAACAGCACCTTTGATTTAAAAAAAAAAATATATATATATATATATATATATATATATATATATATATATATATATATATATATATATTGAGAAAACTGAGTCATTATTTCCATTTTTTATTCCGCTTCTTTTTATCATCCGCCTCATTGATTTATTATTTGAAAAAGCTACGTATTTTTGTTGAAAGCATAGTCGATATGATTGATTCATCCTACAATTTTTCCTATATCAATCGAATCAAACAAGAAGCTTCATTTTTTTCGCTTCTATTGTTCTCAATTTTAAAGCTCTTCCCGCTTTAGAAAGAATCTTCGGATTCAAAACGTTTTCATTTTACCTGATATTTTAATATTTTAAAATGCTTCGCATTTTGACAGTGGAAGTCGGATTAAATTGTGTGTTAAACAAAAGGATATAAGAGGGTTAATATAAAATGGAAATTGATATGCATGAACATATTTCTTTAAATTTACAAATTCGAATCTTTATTCGTTCGTTATCTCTGATCGTTACGATAAAAAATTTTTGTGTACACTATTAACTGAATTTTTTTATCTCAATTTTTTAATTCTTGAAATGCATCCAACCTCGAAATCGAAAATCGGAACGAATCGAAATTATTGAATCTAAATATACGTTGTGTACACTTTGATATATATTTTTAATCAATCCATTCAACCGTTTAAACGCCAAAATGTATTTACACACGCAGACGCTAAAACATCGATACAAAACGTAAAAATTCAAACAAGTTATTGGATATTTCAAATAATTTTCATAGACGATCGTCCGTTAAACTTTTCGTTGTTATATTAGATGCACCTCGCAGATCCTTGCTGAGGAAAAACGAAAGTGAAACACAAGTTTCTTCGGGTAAGCGTAAATTTTCGAAAGAATTCGATGAATGTCGAGTAATAAGAAAACTCTCAATAGAGATGACCCTTCCTTCAACGTTTCGAGTGAATTCCGTTTGATAGGCAATAGGTACTTAAATCGGAAGAGCTACTTGAAGCTAAAAAGAAGGAAAGAAAAAAAAAAAAGAAATTCCTTTCTCGGCAAACTACTCGAAGCAGATTATCTGAAGATTGAAGAAAAAGGTTTGGCCTCGATTAAAAGAAATCTAGTAAGAAATCTCGTTGGGAAAGCCTCGGTTGATCCAAGATTCTCGAAATTCCGTTTGCAAGTAAAATGACGAAAAATAAAAGCACGGCGTTATGAGAGAGAGAGAGAGAGAGAGAGAGAGGGGGAGAGAGAGAGAGAGAGAGAGAGAGAGAAAAGTCGGTATCATTGTTGGTTGGACATTGGAATCAATACAGGGATATCTTCCCTTAAGAGTGAACCTCCCTTAAGAGTAAACCTCCCTTAAGATCTGACTATGATGGTCGCTGACAATATCTGTGGGTGTGTGCAATCCATTCCGGTATTATGCCACCTTAATTAATTAATCCTTAGACATCGATGATCCTTTCACGAGGATAGAGCTAAGAGTCGACTGGAAGTCGACTATTGTGCCAATTATCGATTTCATCAAAGACGTCCAGTCCTTGACCTATGAAATCATATATTTCGAGAAAGAAAGAAGCTTCGCAAATTGGATTATAATTCCATGAAAACGTTACGCTCGCGCCTCCTCGATAAACGATCTAGAAATTCATTCTTATTAATATCATCAATACCATAAGGATTCTTATTTTTCAACTTCGGAATAAAGAAATCTTCTTCTTATATTGATAGGTGAACGATCGAATGAAAACTTTCTGTAATTTCATTCCCATTCATATTGGAAATAATTCTTTAGAAAGAATATTGAAATGAGAAGATCTGGCATAACGAGATCGTGCAACATAGAAACGAGAGTATGGTTATACCAGGTGCTATAGAAACAGTTCTATAGTTGAAGTAGATGTGTCTCAAGAGAGTACTACGAAAGATACATTGACCTGCCTGAATTCTCGGTTGTATCTGATCCAATGTGCTTTTGTAAATCACCTCCCTCGTAACAAGGTGAACTTCATAAATGATACCATCGCCTCGAATCTGTAGACTTAAGGGTTTGACCTTTTCCAAACAAGTTTCGCAAATAGTTCATCTCTGAGTATCTTAATGTCTTCTAACGAGCTCTTCACTGAAGATTCCAAAGATTTATCTCGGACTTAGTTGTTCCAAATTGATTTCGTAATATCAAAACAAGAGGTCATCGTAGATAGATCTCTACCGCGTTCTAATTCCAAATTTGCAAAATATTTTCGATATCTTAGAATGGATTACATTGATAAAAGGACTGTCAACGTATCGGGCAATGAAGATTCGATAATGAAAAAACGAAAAGAGTGTACCGATCAAATGATTGGTAATTTCGTATTACTGATAGCCTCGCGATCATCGTGATTACTTAGGCTAATTGTCACGCACTTTGTATCGTTTATCTTTGCTTCGTCGTCATAAACGGTCGATACTGAGATTAAATAAGTTATCATTCAAAGCCATAAGGCTCGATAGAACTATGATAGAAAAAAAAAAAGAAAAACGGATCGAACGAGGAGGTTAGTATGTAAACGTCCGAAAATAGACACGTTGCTTGCTGGGGTGGAGAAGCCGTAAGGATCATTCCACTTAAAGTAAAACGTTTGCGTCCGTAAGAAGGGAGTTATATGGATGGAAATTCCAGCTGTAAGAAGAAGAGGAAGAAGAAGAAGAAGAAGAAGAAGAAGCTTCTCAAATGTATTCAAGCGTCTTGGCACTCAAATTAAGAAAACTCCTAACGATTCGTCCTTCGGATTCTGATTTAGTCCCCCTGTTCGGCCTTACTCTTTTTCCATTCGCTTAAAGAAACTCGCCAGGATTAATCGGGATGAAAATCGACTTTTTAGGGTAGCTCTTTCAAACGGATACAAACGAAGTGTTGATTGCTTTTCGCGGGTTCTCTTTAAAAAAAAAAAAACGGTTTCTTTTTCTTTTTTCTTTTTTTTTTTTTTTTTTTTTTTTTATTATCATCTATCATCTCTGCCGACTCCGAACGATCGTTCGCTTCGTTAATGCGACAAAGAATGGGTATTTTAACGTCGTACAAAAGTTACACCATATATTTATATACATTTATTATCGTCCCCTCTGTAATGTCTATTCATTTGTCTTCCCTCAATCTCTCTCTTTACAATCGAGAGAGACAATAAACCAAAGGAACTTATCGATCCATTTATCGAATCTCATCGCGAATGGCAATACGAATCTTTTGCTCGTTTCGAACAAACCCTTGTGAACTTTACCCTTTCAGTTAACGTTCGCGGTTATACGACTCTCGACACTGTCAAACTGCTTCGTCAGTGCTTTACGAGCGACCTAGACACGATTGGTTGCTATGATCTATCGCACGTTTATTAGAGCACAAGCGAATTGCCTATAGTATAGTCGCCTCGCGTAGTGGGTACTTGTAATCTCACTCTCACTCTCTCTCTCTCTCTCTCTCTCTCTCTCTCTCTCTCTCTCTCTCACTGCTCTGTGCTTTCTGTTCTCTCTTGAGTACATGTGGATATGTGAACACATCACCAACGATCTACCTAATTGCCTCGTGTACTCTTGAATCGATTTAAATTAACTATTCTAGCAATACAATTTTTCATAGATAAAAGAAACTTTATATTAATTACATTATACTTGTTGATTTGTCTTAATTTTACTTAATTAATTGATATAAGTTAATTGTCAATATTGTACGTATCAGGTATAATATTTTTTAATCGAACCATTAACCTACCGATTTCCATCGTAATTAACTCTACGTCACGTAAAGGAAATTTTGAGCTACGTATTAATTTGTTTCTCTATTGTTGATTATCTGTCTATTCATAAAAATATAATCGATATCGTCATCAATGATGGCATTCAATTAGCATGGACGTAATTACTCCGTACGTGATTACGTGATTTGACGAATTGCTTTTAATTTACATAGATTTGTTAATAGATTTGTTTTAACGCGCAAAATAATGCGATACGCATTATACGAGCATTCGATTGAAAATTCAAAGATGATATTTTCCTTAATTCAATATTATCGTATTTCGGCGTAATGGCGCGATTATATTCCTTTTCGATCGAGTTTATTGAAATGTCCGAAGCAAAACGACCTACCCTATATTCTGTTATTTCGCGATGTCCTTTTCATTGAACTCGAAATGTGTGTGTGTGTGTGTGTGTGTGCATATATATATATATATATATATATATATATATGGGTATAATAAATGCATTTAGGAAGTTTAATGAGATAATTAAAGGAGATGTGGTAGAAGTTATCGCAAAATTTTAATGCGGCCGTCACTACGTCGAAGTGAATTCTCTTTAAACCCGTTTGACTTTCTAGCCTTTGTAATCTAGAACTGCACGAAGAGCACTTAACGATTGCAATTATGCAGGTAACAGTATTTCCTTTAGTAAGAGACGTTACACGCTAGGAGCTTTTCTGTGAACTCTTGAAAGCGTGTACCTTGAACGGAAGCTCAAATTTTCGATATAAAGGACTTATCATTTTGAAAGGAGGAAGAGTCTCACTTACTTTATTCATGTTCTATCCCTTTGCGATGATTATCGAACGTTTTAACGTAAACACGTGGTGTATCCTTTCTATTTCGAGATAATCTTCAAGCGACAAGTATAATCGTAAGGAAGTACATCGTAAGGAAATGTAATTCTCAATATTATTATCTTAATGTTCGAAATGATAAGAACGTAGGAAGTAAAAGAAACTTCAATGAAACGTACAGGCACGATAGAGACATTAAACTTTGAGCTTGGATTTTTTATAGGATTGGAAAACGTGTTCCACTTGTACTATTAATTTGTTCCGGAACTATTTCCGTGGAGTTAATTACCGAATGTCGTTCTCACTTCTATTCTGTTCGAAGTTATAAAGTTCGAGGTTTGTCGTCGATTAGCGTACTTGTACGATTGCCAAGAGTCAAGAACGTTCAGAGACGTTTAAGGATTAACGAGGAAATTCTCGAGAATCTGGAAACGTCGGTGTCTCAACAGTGGGTACAGAGGTGGGACTAGGGGAGGGACGGGAAAGGGAAGAAGGGAAAATTACCTTAAAATTCATCTTTACTAAATACATGTCTCAGTGCAAAGGAGCGACATTTAATCCAATCTTATAACGACACTGTAATATTTACTTACACGTATCTACTGATTCTATTGCACTTTAGAAGCCCTACAATAATGAATGTGTTAATAAATGTTACCCTCTTTTTTTTCGCGATTATTATAAAAATTAAGTCGATTCAGAGAATAACGAAAATCTTAATTAAAACTCGGACGTTTTTGATTTAAGTAAGTATGACTAATTGAATTTCTTTCTCTAAAGAAGAAAATGAAGAAATGGTGTTAACCTTTAACACTTTAGAAATAAGTTTTTTTACAACATCCGTCAATTGAAAAAAGTCATTTATTTTATTTTTATTCTCGGTTGATATTAATGTTATGTTAATAAAACAGCTATAAATTGTTAATAATTGTCTACGGGTTTCGATAATTATCAAACGAGAAATGTTAAAAATCGTCATTTTAATTGATTTCGTTAAACTGATTTTTATGTAACACATTTGTGCAATGTACCAGTAAGAAAAAATTTTTGTTTCAATCATAATTTTCATTTAATTTGAAATAACGGTAAAAACTTTTAATCGCATTTACTCTTTTCTTATTAGTCTCTATGATAGATTGAAAGGATTAATCCAATTAACGAATACGAATGATCGATTGAAATACATATTAATGATAATACGATGATAATACTAGTATGAATATATTATAACCCTACGTTATGGAGTTTGCTTCGACTGGTTGAATACTTTTTATGAATTTATCTACATACCAGCGTCATATCAGTAAAACTTAGTATCACGTGTTAGGAATACATATATCGAGTCTCTTATTCTTTCAAATATAAGTACTTACAATCATTAGTAGAATTACTAGTGATATATTGCACTCGTTACTTTTGCTTATCTTTTACAAGTTTTGCCATTATGATTATCCGTTATTGGACTAAACGGTCAGTTAGATAATATGAAAATGAACGATGCAAGAAATAAATGGGAAAAAGAATGAAATATGTATTTAATGACTACCACGAAGGCTGTTTTAAGTCATTAAATCGTGAAATGGCTGACGAGATAATATTTACTCTTTAGTTTTCGACAGAGAAGATTTCGATTAAATGAGAAAAATAAACCATCTCTTAATTCGAATTGCGAATAAAATATTCATAAAAAAAAATACTTTCCAATTTGCGTTTCTTTCTTCCCTTTTTTATCTCTTTCTTTCACTATCGTTGCCGTTATCGACGAGGAATACAATATCGAGTGTAACATTGCGTTTCGATCTGACGAGTTAATAAATAAACGAACTACCACCTCGAACGTTAAATTTAAATTTAGGAAATTCGAATCGATCGATACACTTACTGATTCGCTATTTGAATTCGCTATTGGAATTAGATTCACCTACCTTCGATATTTCCTATCCATCAAGTAAGTTGGAGTATCTCATGGGCTATGGCTTGCAACATCCGAGAGGATAGGAATCGGAGAGCAATTACTGGGTCAGAGAGGAGCTCAGGGACGTGACAAAACTATTTCGCGAACGTGTGCAGTTTCATATTGTCCGACGATATAATAGAGAACAATGAAAAGAAAAAAGAACGAAATAAAGAAGGAAAACTTTATTTGGATATTGGGCAAATTGAAAGAAAAGTTCAAACATTTTAGCGAGTTATGCGGATGAACAAAAAAAAAGAAAAGAAAATTTGTCCAATGCATTATTCAAAAGAGGAACTGTTTCGTCAGAGTCACAATACTACTGAATCGTTCGGAACATGCAATGATTATCGTGCTAAATATTAAATTAGATCTCAATTAGCATGCATAAGGTCATACGAGCCATGTAATCGGGAGACACCAACTTACACTCAAGACATATCGTGCAACAAGTATAATACACTTTCTTTTTTTCTTTTGTTTTTTTTTTTTTTTTTTTTTTAACTGGCTGTGCACAGTACCTGGCGATCTTTTAGCACTAAACACTTCGTATCGTTTTAGATCGTCAAGTTTAAACGACGTCTTACGGTCTTTTTCCGGAGAGTCGCCTCGATGTTCGATGATGTACGATGATGATTCGACGATGAAAGATAATGATAGATATATAGAAATTCACTTTCTTTATTAATTTCCGATTTAATAAATATGTCGAAAATATTTAGGCTCTTTTGTGTCTTTCGTTTATATATTTTGTTTCCTTTTATATACGTATATATATATATATATATGCGTGTGTGTGTGTGTGTATATTTCTTCTTCTTCTTCTTCTTCTTCTTCTTCTTCTTCTACTTCTTCTCTTTTACCCCAATAATAATTGACTATTATTTTATTTTACTTTTCTAAAATGTGGCCCCATAAATAACGAACGGACAGTTAATGTATAAGGTACGTGTTTCTGTTGCGTATAAATTAGGTCCCATCGATTTTCTACTCGATTTTTTTTTCCTTTCTTCCCTTCTAAAATATCACTCTATTCTTCTTCGTTCTCTACTTCTTGGTTCATATATCGTATCAATGATATTTTTATTCTTAGAATTACGATATATTATAGGACACTACGTAGAATTCTTTGCTTTATCTTTTATCGACTCCGTCAATAGGTAATCACTGGCTTTGCTATCGGCCAGTCCAATATAGCTGTAATCATAAATGAATTTTCGACTTTTAGTAGACCGGAGAGTAATTGATACAAGCGCTAAACTCCTAATAAGATCGGGTTTCGATTGTCCAGAGACGCACAGAGGTTATTACATTTATTGGATTCCTATCGAAATTTAAGTGGATTTATGTGGAACGAAAATATCTTTCGATCCAATTGACCTTTCAAGTGTATTGTCCACTATTCTCTTTGACTATTTTCTATCAAAAAATGACTTAATAAAATACCAACTCGTAAGATTTACTGATATTCCGAATAAATAAAAATTAATCCGACCTGTGGTATAACTCATGTCCGATTTTCGGCTAATAGAAGTTAAGATGAAATCTGGCGCGTGAAATTAATAGTTTTGTCCGGTAGAAGCGACGGAAAACAAGTGCATGATGCATTCATATCAATACGGTACATTACGGGGAAATACCGACTGTAATCAGGTAGCTTTCGCTACAAAGGAATATCGTTAATTGCACCGCACAGTGATTTTCCTAAATGTTTGCGCTCTAAGAAGTTTAATTAAATAAATTGCTATTACTGAAGATGAATAACATTGAACCGCTATCGTTTGCACACATGCCACTATCGTAAAAGCATTGTGCTTTATCCTCGTCAATAAAAACTTCGATGGCCATTAAAATAATGTTTCAACAGAAGAGATCTTGCTCGTTTTTCTTGTTGATATTTAGTTTCAACAAATGAAGATCAAAGAAAATAACATCTTCGAGAATTTACTGAATAATTCGAAACGAGCTCTATCACGTTTCTTAATTTCATGATATACCTATTTGTCAAACGCATCTTCTTAATCCGATCGAAATTTACGTACTATTGCATTATCTAACTAAAAGCGATATGCATTAAATAATGTATCACAACGTTATCTCCCATCTTTCAGAATGTTTGACTTTTCGAACTAGTCGCACGGCATGATAGTTCAATGCACGAGCCATGTTCCTTGACAGATAATAAGATCTGCATGATGCACAAAAGCCGAGAGCTATGTAATAATACAATGTATCGACGAAAGTAGGCCACGTTGGATGTCAGAAAATAGGAGCAGTCGTGTGAATAAAAATATTGAAGCACCTAACGGCAAGAAAGGAATGTTTTTTATAAAATTTATATTTATAAAAAAAAAAAAAAAATTCACGACGTATAAATAAAAACAAAAATATTGTAATAATAATCTGCAACAAATATAAAATAATAATATCTGTAATAATATATCTGTAAAAGAATTTTATCGTCCGATATTTCATGGGAGTAAAAGATAACGGTGGACTGCGTAATAGAAGTTCTCTAAATTTACGAAGGTAAAATGTGATTTGAGTTTCGTTGAGTGCCTCATTTATTAAACGTAATAGTGAAACGAGCCTACTACGAGTGTATTTTGTAGTTAATTATATTTTAGGAAGTTCGTGGTATGTTTAGAGTTGAAATCATACAATACGCTAGAATACACCACCAGGAATAATCATTATTTAAACGTTACTGAGGTGAACTAATTGATTAATATACCATGATGTACATTCCATTTCAATTGCTCCAAACGTGTAACGATTTGAAAACTTCCGATGTTCAATATGAAATTTATGTTTTATCATCGATTTCAGGTATTTACGTCACAATTGTATCCTATTTTTGGAAATTTGGCACCTCCAAAGAATTCGACAATTTTTTATCTACCGCAAATAGCAGAGATTTGAGTTTCATCGTTGGAATACCAACTATATGTACGTTGAAATACTCGGAAAAGAGGGTTGATGCCGTGAAGAATAACGATGACAGTTCAAGGAGAATATATCGTTAGGTCGAATGCTCGAAAATCTTGTTATAAAGAGTCCGCGATTTTTATGTTTTCATTTTTCATTAAAAAGAAAAAGAAAAAAAAAGAAGAACAAAACAAAAACCGTAGACAACAATGATCCATGAATTTTTCCTTTCGATCGATTTCCTTCATTCTCTCGGATAAGCACTCATTATCAAGACTCAATTATATCGATTTCAAGCAGATCCATCTTGAAAATTTCAACGATAATCTCATTCGATCGAGCACGTACTAATGATTTCATTTCAATCTTGTTAATAGTGCGGAAAGGAAGCTCGAACACGCAAAGAAAAAGTAATTTGCTTTCAAACCAACGATTTTTCCTTTTAATAAGATAAATTAGCATAATGTGTCTGAAGTTTGCGTACGGAAATCGTCATTTAAACTACTTCGATATCGGAAATTCGATATCCAAGGAAAATTGGTATTTGGGTCAATTTGTGTAATAGAAATATTCTCTCTCTCTCTCTCTCTCTCTCTCTCTCTCTCTCTCTCTCTCTCTCTCTCTCTCACTGTTTCATACAAATCGCTTTTTCTTTTTCCTTCCTTTATCTCGGTATCACTTCATCTCATTCAAAATCAAATTATCCCTATTACAAGATAAATATGTTTACCACGATCAATATTCATATTACAAGCCCGGTGAGCCTCATTTTGTAAATTTTCCCTCTAATACATGTTCAACCAGTATAACCGACGACAAGAAACACGAAAAAAAATTTTCTATTAGAGTATTCGTTACTATGGTAGAGAGAATGTATAGCATTAAGATTCTTTCCGTTTTGTTATTAGAAAAGAAATTTATTGAAATCACTTTGGTGACTTTCCTCATCATAGTAATACGGTTAATTTAACGAGCTTGATTGTATAGGTACACGTAGATAATATTTTATCAGATACTTTTTTCTCCATATTTCCAATTGGATTCGTCAGTCTTCTCGGATCGAATCAATCAATCTTAAACAGGCAGAGGGAAAAGTAAATTGAGGAAAAATGACAAGAAGTTTTCTGATCGAAGTACAAGAAGGTATAGCATTATAAGTAATTTCAACACAATTTTATTTCGGAAAATGAAATAAAATAACATCTTACGGGAATTTCCACGTGATATTTCATGCAAATCGACCGATAAATTATCGGTCCTGTTAGAATTTGAAATATCACGTGTTTTTTCTTTTTTCTTTTTTTTTCTTTTTTCTTTGCGCGCGCGCGACGATAATATTTTACTCGAATTTTAATGTCCCTTTCTTCGAAAGAGCGAGTATAAAAACTCGCGAAACATATCGGAATAGCATCCGATCGAAATAACGTTTATTTCTATAGTAATACCAAAAGTGTGAAGCGATAGATTACCTAGGATTTTTCTAACCGTGTAATTTACCTCGGAAGAGATAGTATATCTAACTTCAACCAAAGGATGCGATAAATAGTTACCCTTCAGCAATGATATTGGCTTTTTCCCAAGGAACTTCTTCTCTTCCGAGGATATATAAATCTTTCACGTTGAAGGTAAACGTTCGTACCAACGGGAATAATTTTACGAATTTATCGACAAGAAACAAAGTCAGCTGTGCGAAAATCAATACGATCGAATATTTCGTATTTCTCCAAGAAATTCACTCTTCGAGGCTGAATTTAAGACCGTAGTTTCTTCAACAATTCGAATACGTTTTCGAAACGGTGTACTCATATCACTGAATCTTATTGAATCGTTCTAATCAAATTTCATCAATGATTCATACTCGTTCGAAGTTATTCACATGATTCTTAAATAAACGAAATTAATTGAGTAGATCGCATAAATATTTTACGGCAAATATAAAAATTTTCACGGAAAATCGGATTTTATTTTTTACGTGCATACAAAAAAGCGAAAATATGCGGGAAGCGATTAACTCAAAGGTAATCATACCGTTAAATGTGCCTTTAAACTTTGATGCCATTCGAACTGTTTCTGTATCGTGAAAAAGGTAATTCAATAAATGCATTTTACAATTCACCGACCTCTCAGTTTTCCATAATACTTAAATGATTTTTCTTTTATGTAGGTATTCGGATCAACCAAAGCCATAAAGTTTCTTGAACTGTAAGTCGTAATAAATAAGTAGATATATCATTCAACCATTCGGAATTTAGTTGAATAAATATATTAAAATGTCGGTGATTCCATCTTAAAGATCATTGAATTGGAAATATTGAATTAATATCGAACGTCGATAGCATGTGCTTGAAAGTTTCAACTGAAGTACTAATTAGTGAAAGCAGATTGTTCTACGGAGGCTCTTCTACAATGACCTCTTTCGAAACTTCGATAAGTGTTAATTCAAAGTTGTTTGAGATGTTTGAAATATTATCAATATTTCTGAGCATACGATTATGCAATCGATTAAATTATTACCACGGTTTGTTAATAAAATTTTACACGCAAACCAATAACGACGAATATCTAACGACTACGTGCTAGAGATACTTTAATTATTTCCGTTATACTATATCAAAACATTTTTAAATATAATCTATACTTGTGAGGCTTAAATCGTACAATTTATCTGTAAACTCGAGTTTTGTATTCAGCGCATATCAATGTTTATCGGCGGTCTGTAATTATATACGATCGTAAGAAAAATTGGCGATTAAAAATTAACGAAACGGGCAACGCGTAATTTGATAGATTATTTATTAATTATACATCGATGAGATCATCGATGAATCATTGTTTGAAATGCCTCGAACAGTCCGGGCGAAATGATCGATGCGATAATAACATTGAGAAATCCTCGCGAACACGACGCGAAGAATAATCGGTCAAGGAACATACGCACGTGCGTAACCAAGTGCGCCCGCTCAAAGAAAAGAACATTTTCTAATTGACATTACGCGCACGGAAAATTTAGCAGGCAGGCGTTATATGGGTTGTGCGTCTATTGTTAGCGACGCATAACGGGAATCGGCTGTCTGTGTACGAAAAGACTCGTAAATCCGTTCGAATGAAATTAGCTTTCTAACAGCGCCATATATTCACCTACATGTTGACGGCTTCAGTCTTATTTCTTCTCTTGAAAAATATACGCCCTAACGATATCCGTGTTAACCTGGCTTGAATTTATAGCCCACCATGATAACTTTACATTCGAATTTCTACAAAACTTCGAATGCATCGTAATAATAACGATTTAAATAGAATAGTTTATCGTAATAAATTGATGATGTTTCATACGCGAAAGGAAAAATTTAATCTTCCTGTTATCTTTCTTTTTTTTTTTATTTTTTTTATTTCCCTTTTCCACGTAATTTGACTTTCTTTTAATACAGAATATCACAATATTCCTACACATCGATATGGAATATTTACTCATACTCAAATCGGTACAATGGTTATGTCGATATTTATTTTTCGTTATTTCATTTGCCGAGCATGGAGAATCGCTAATAACACGTACGCGAAATTGTTGTTACTGCAGTTTATTCAATCTAACTAAAACCGGACGTTATTTACACGAGATTGTATCAAATAAAAGCGATCATTTATTTTTTTCAATATTTAAATTGCAGATCTGACGTACGTCAAACATGAGTATATACCCATCTACCATTAATCGCTTGAGTGTCAGGAGACTTTGAAAAAAAAATCTTGTCAAAAAGTGATAAGCGGCGCAATAACGTTTGTTTAAACGCATATCAATCGACCCGAGCTCACCGTCAATTACACGCTTTTCCAATCTTTCGCGGCACAAGATGCTCCGGCATTTTTCGACGTGAAATGTAAACAACTCGATCGCGCTGGGCGACACTCGCTCGAACGATTAATACACGTTCTCATCTGCAATATAATATACATTTATATTATATCCGAAGTAAATGGAATATCAAATGTTTCGTATATTACTTGTTAATTACGTTCGCGCCTTTTCATCCCCCTGTCATGTAGAATTATTTATACGTATATCCACTCGACCGTTTAATGATTACGATATCCAATGCAAACAAGTCTCCTCCATTTTCCGATTTCACAGACACATCTACTATGCATGCCCTACATCGTTATGGAAAACATATTCCCTTCTTTCTCCGTCGTTAGACGGAATCGATTTAAGGATTCACCGTTGAAATCTAAAGTCTGTTTATCAGATGATCGCGTATATATATATATATACTCAATCGAGATCATCCAATCGATCAAATCGATCGTTCAATTACTTCGAAAGAAATAATTATGTTTTTCTTCGTTCGTTATCGGATGGATTTTTTTTAATGAGGACGATTGAACTCGCGCGTAACTGCTTTTCAACAATAAAAATGAGCTCGGTATTAATTTCGTAATTTATAGCTTCAACGCGTATCTCGATTTTCGAAAAGGGAAAAAGAAAGAGAGAGAGAGAGAGAGAGAGAGAGAGAGAGAGAGAGAAAATGACATATATTGAATTTTCTTTCTTTCCTTTTTTAATAAAAGGAAATACGAGGAAACTGTTGTTGCGAAAGGAATCGGTAGCTCCGTTATCCAAGGTTCGTTTGACGCCGACGAGTTCTAACGCGTTTCTTTGCCGGTTCAAAGAAGATCATCAATTGCGTAGTACTCTTTATATTTATGGCATGTTCGTTGATAGGATCGAAGAGTCAATATGTCGTCACATAGAAAGTTCGATTAATTGCAAGAGAGTCGAGCTGTTCGCTTTTTATTAAGCATCGAGGTTGCGATTCAATTTGTTATCTTCTTGTTTCTCGTTTCATTGTACCCAGAAAATCTCCGATGACAGTAGGAGGTATCACAATTTCACACCGTCATCCTCGCACCCCTTCACCCGACCTCTCTACCAACTGCCAACAGGATATCCTATTCTGCTTGATTAAACAGAACAGCAAACAGCGAAGTAAGGGAGAAAAAATATAATGATCGTGAAAGAAGCAATCCGTATCTAAGATATCGAAGAAATCGATAAGGACGTTCCCTCTTCTCGAATTTCAATTGATATAAAAAAGAAAAGCAGTATCGGGAAGGCACCGAAATAAAATCTAATTGAATGGATTTATTTTAAAGTATTCTTGGCTCTCTGCAATTTTCGATGGAAATATATTCAAAACGTGTCGACAATTTCTTTCGTCGAATTTTTTTCGTTATTCTGCTTGATCGTGCTCGATCTTTCGTTTCATGTTCTTTTACGGGTGGAAAACTTTTATCGGATTGAATGCCCGAAGTTCGTTCGATTAATTCCTCGTTTTAACACGTTTACGAATTTCAATCGATTTTCGAAAGATTTTTCGAAATTTTTTTCACGATCGTAACGTAAAATCTGAGAACGAAGAAAAATTCGCTCGACTACGAATCGTTCATAAATTATTCCTCCTTTAATACGTATTAGCATGATATCTTTTAGATCGTCCTTTCCTTCGCGATAATTCATCATTGAAATATTTCGTTCCACCTGTTGAATTCATTGTAGAATATCCGATGGCATAATGAATTACGTACGACGGACAATAAGTTAATCGTTATGTCTACTTTGCTCGTGGTATTATAACTTCTGGTTATGAGATCGAGATATCGGTTCGTATTTGAGAAGAAAAGAAAAACATAAAAAAAGAAAAAAAGAAAAAGAAATGGAAAGAGAACTCGGTACGTCTATTGGACAATCGATTGTAAAATTTTTCATCCGTACTCGTGAAGATGTGTGAAAAAATTCATCGAACGGATTTAATTGAATTTCTTTCATCGTTCGAAGTGAAATTGTCTCCTCTTTTTTTATCGACGTCCTTGCGTGCGTCTCCCTGAAGAATTTTATCTATTTAAATGCTTCGGATTATCATGCCTTGACGTAACAATAAAGTATTATTTGCTTATTAAACACGAGATATTAAAATGAAGACAAGATGAATATGCAAGGGAGTAGGAAAAATTTTCATCGATTATGTACCTCGGAAAAAAAAAAGAATCCAGAAAGTGAAAGCACTATGATAATCTTCACGGTGCATTTACATAGATTTTTCCAGTCTCGAGAAACTTTATTTTTATATACACATAGCTCATGTACCTTATTATTAAATTACCATACCTAAACAGTTATGGAAACTCTCTGCTAGATTACTTTTTTATAATGTAAATACATGAAACGAATACATTTACGTCTTTGAGTTTGTCTTGATAAATATTACCTTAAAAAACAGTATGAAAGGAAAAATGTAAAATTAATTTTGTAAAAGGAAAATAAATGAAATATCATTGGTGAACGAAATTTACTGCACAATGAAATATTATATTATCAACAAACGTAATATTATATTATCTCTTTTGAATGAAAACATTATAAATCGTCGATTCAATTTAAATTCCGTTTAATAAAATAAAAAGTTCTAGAAAATATTAATATTTCTTCGTATCGCGAATTATCGCACCGCTATTTTATCCAGAAGCTCAATAAAATATCGATTACGAAAAATAAAAAATAAAAAATATTAAAAATAGAAAAATAGAAATATGCCTGTCGACAAAGACAAGTCGAAATAGACAAGAAGGACCCGCGATCGTTATGACAGTCATCAAACTCTACCATATCCAAAATGTGAAAGAAATCCAATCGTATTTCCGTTCAAATAATTTCACGAGATAAACCGACGTAGAAGTGACCGATCGATGTATTAAACGGTTGGAACGATTTTCATCAAATAAATGATATACACACACATATGTGTGTGTGTGTGTGTGTGTGTATTTATACACACATACACACGTACACGCATAGATACAGATATTGTGTCAATAAATGTTACTAACATGACGTTAAAGTGTAGTTAAATTATCGCTGGTCAATTTGTTGGTAATCGATGGCTAAAATAAATTAGCTATCTGTTGATTCACTTCGATGTTACGAAACTAATCGTTAAGCACGAATTTACATAGATAACCAATATAATTGATTTCCATTCATGAATTGGTTTTTAATACTATTTTTTAATCGAATCTATATGTCTAAGCTAAGTTCCGTTAAAGCCTTACTACCATAAGCTCATTCATCGAGAACGCTTTGATTCCCGAATATACAAACACGTATATATACACACATAGAAGATTATCGCTAATTGAACTGTACTAATTACGAGTACAAAAGCTAGAACTCTCCGGTCTCTTTTTACACAAAATACAATAGCTCTCGTATTACATGGATCATTCACTCCGATTTACTAATTAGGTCAAAGATGATCAAACAAATATATAATCGCGCGTTTTTTGAAAATCCCTTTTATCAACGTTACCCTCTGCAGAACGAAACGTCCTTTTCTTTCCGCTTTCACCTTCAAGGTCGACACCATTCTTTACTATTAGACAAAGAACTTAGTCAATGTCCCTAGTACGGCCAAAGAGAGATAGAAAGGGATTCAAGGCATCCAAGATGGCGCCAGTTTCGCGCTTTTCAACATATATCACAAAGATGAAAGCTCTTCGTAAAGAAATCCTTTTAACGGCTCCCTTTCAACATCCTAACTAACTTTCTAAATCCCTACGAAACGAAAATCCCTAATCATAATTAATCTTGCAAGTTCATTACTTATCGTACTTAATGTTACACCAAGCGAAAATCATTTCTACTCGAATCGTTTAAATCCAACTGTTACGAAATACGTATCGAACTCGATAATAAAAAATCGACGAAACGATTAGAGAAGACAAATGCATGTATACGTAAAGGTAGATATCGAAGGTAAATGAAAAAAAAAAAAAGGTAAAGAGAAAAAGAAAAAGAAAAAAAAAAACAGAAAAAAAATATGTGGCAAAGATTACAAATATCTTTGTTTCCATCCGATAAAAAGAAGGAAATACGCTAACATCTCAGATCGGATTGCGAAATGGACGATGAAAACTCTCCGGAAATGATTGGACTAACGAACGTAAATAAAACGATAGATATGATATTTGACAATTTGAATGATGTACGACCCTTTGTGCCGGTCGAAAAAAACGAATCGTGCGTGCACGAGGTCGTAGATGGCGTCGAGGTACGCGAAACGCGACGAGAGTGCCGCATCTCAACCGTACGGCGGCTCGTAGGCGACTGCCATGCTCCGAAATGCTCCGACGCCTCCAACGCCTCGCGCGCTGCCAACAAACGAACAAGCGAACAAGCGAAGGGAGAGTGAACGAGTAACTTCCATTTCATCCCCCTACCCCACCTCCTCTACGAACGCAGACACCCCAAAACAATCGTCATTTTCGATTTCTCCACCTCTTATATCTTCACCCTCTTCGTCATTATCGCCCTCTCTCTTTCTTTCTGTATGTGTGTGTCTGTCTGTCTCTCCCTCACTCACTTCCTTACTGAATTCTTCGTCGATATCGACGACAATCGATATCTCCTCAACGATCCCTCGGATTTCTTCAAGTTTCTTTCCATCTTTTACGTTAGCAACTTTTTAACAAGATCGTCCCTTACTCGCCAAACTTTCTTCTTTGTTCTTCTTTATTTGACCTTTCCCGACTCACAGGAGCAATATCACGATGGGTTGGTTTTATACAAAAGTACCTTTTTCAGTTTTCACAAACTCGTGGCCCGCAAATACTATCGAGAAAAATGAATGGTGACCTTGTCTCGTCGTCTTGCTCGAAAGTGAACTTTTAACTCAAGTGAATCAAGAGAAATTGTAAAGAGTCAATTCTCTTCTTTCCATTTATTCTTGTTACTTGTTCATCTCTTACTGTGAATCGCATCTTTTTTTTTTCTTTTCTTTTCTTTTTTATGACTCCGCGTCGTAGAATGTAGATTCAACTATCTACTGTAAAACGTCTGTCAAATTTGAATACACGAAAGGAGGAAATTTATTTCCGTAACGATACGCCGATCATATTCCCGTTCGTTGATACATCGATAAAAGTTCAGAAATAGAATCATCCATTATGCGATCAATTTCCCATGTCTCTTATTCCTAATCCTTTTCCTAATACTTTCCTTTTTTTTTCCCCCTCCAGAAATCAAACTCGCATCATTTCAACATCCCGTTTCCCCGATAACATTTTGACACGGGGATAGATGAAATTATTTGATCCTCGGAGGATTTAACGGTCGATTCTGAAGTAAAATTTATCGACGTGACATAAGTCGAACTGTTCTATTTGTCAAAGGCAACGAACGCGAAGAAGTTGAACTTTTGCAGAAAGATACATAGTCGTTTCTACTCGCGTTTCGAAAGAGACGTTAGTTACAGAAATAACCCGAGACTGCAATTTCCTCGGTTGTTCACTATTTACTCAAAGAATACCTTACGTTAGAATTTTCATCGTTATTTCGAGTTTGAATTTGTCTCGATTTATTTTACGACCTTTCTATTGGCAAAAACTTGAGTTAAATTTTCCCAAAAAAAAAAAAAAAAAGAGAAAGAAAAAAAAATTCGACGATGACAACCATATATCTTGGAAAAATACGACCCCCATGAGAAAACTCTCTTTCCTACTATTTAATCCTCTTAGAATGAAATATATTTTTCTTGAGAATTTTTTGTTCTAACATTAAAAATAACCAAGATGTTCTTTTGCATTGTCTTAAGTGGCTCGTCCAATATTAAAAAAAAAAAAACAAAAAAAAAAAAAAAAGAAAGAAAAAAAAGAAAGAAAAAAAGTAGATGGAACGAATCCTCGAATGAAAGGTAATATTTTTCTTCGTTGAGTCACGTCACGTGTCCCTTGAAATTAGTATTAAACTTGTAAATTAATAAAATAATCCGAAGTAACATAGGTAGATGAGGCGAGTCAGCTATCGTAAATGTATATGTTTAAAATTCGTAAGTATTCTCAAGAAGCTCGACCTACTTCCTCTTTTGTTGCCTTTATTCCTTCCATTACGGAGAAAATAGTCGAAAGATATAGGTACATATATATATGGAAGACTTCTTTATAACTCTTAAATTTCCACTTCATTGCATTATTTGGTCAAACATTCCGTGAACGGCTAACCAGATTCTTTGACGTAGAAAACAGATCGTTCGAGTTCGATGAAGACGAACAACAGCATTCCATACAAATCGATTTGCTACTCACTTTCGTCATTTTCTTTTTTTTTTTTTTTTCGTGTCACCGAATTCATGACACGATTCGTCGTCCCCTTTAACGATTTGTAATCACATCGAAGCCTCGTCAAATTTTCTACAAACCTTTTTCCATTGTGATCGGAATTTCGTTAACAAATTGAAAATTTCGTTTCGAAACATTTCACGTACTTCTCCCCCTTTTCTAAAGGTTCCAAATCATTTTCCCAAACTTCTTTTATTGTTACTCCCTAAAGGTTCGATTGGATTTCGAAGTAAGGTTATATCGTGTAGGAGAGAATAAATAGTATCGTCGGAAAGATGACGATTTGAAAGTTACACGATCGATTTAACGCTCTTTTACGTGAAAATGGAAAAATCAAATCATTCTATTCATATCGTTTCGTTAAATTATATCATTGAACAAAACAAAAATCATACGATTAATGAGATAAAATAATCATTAATTACATTAATATGACAATATTTTATAAAAGAGATATCGTCAAGAAAATTGATATTAAAGCGGTACTAAAACCGCAATTCATTTAGAAATTTCGTTCTTTCGATAAAAAAAAATATATATATATATACATATATATATATCATTTAATTGTATCCGGGTTTGTAAACTTTATTGTTAAGAGTAATTCTGACTTCGTTCATTAAACTGTTTCCGTTATCAATATCAAACGATCGTTTCGATTAATTAAGATAACAAGCAAACTTCGTTAAGATAGGAAACTAACGAGAAAAGGAGCTAAAGATAACCGAACTACATTATAGTACGAAAGGTTGTTTTCGTTTCTATGGGGAAATGTAAAATCGAAATCAACATTAAAGTTTAGTCAGAAAATGAAGGATTATTAGATCAAAGGGATCTAAATTTAAATCGTTCCAAACGAGCACGTACTTTCGCTGCCTCTCCGAATTTCATACATCCATTATATATACATTCGATAAATCATGATTTTCCACGTATAATCATGTCTAATTCGATCGATCGATCGATCAATCCGATCCATCGAATTAAAGCTTAACGAAAATATTCACAAGTTGTCTGTGCAGATTTGAGTTACGCCGAGAGAAAAGAAATATCGTAGCGACAAGCAAAAATCATCATACCGTCGTTATGAAATGAAATTATTCACGTTCATACTGAAAATGTTTTTAATAAATACAGCGGATTATTCAAGCGTGACATTCTTTTTTTACTTAATGAATATCCATCGTAACATCAGACACGATTTAATACTATATTTAAAATATTAAAAAATTTTTATTATCAAATTGAAGATCTCTCTGTATTTACCATTCGTTATATCTCTTTTTCTTCCTCTCTCTTTATCTTTTTACGTTATCAATTATAAATTTATTTCGAATAAATTGATTGTCTTCGAATCAGATAAGCTTTTTTAATTGAAAAGTATTAAATTTGACTTAATGTAAAGAATATATTTAAAAAAAAAAAAAATTAAATTTGAATATTCGATCAGTTTGCATATAACGATACAAAAAGCGCTGTCCCTGTTATAAATGACATGACATAGCAGATTTCTATTTAACACGTCCAATCGCACCGTATCGTATCGATAATCTTTACACATCATAAGTTACGCTTGTAAATGTTTACCATAAAATATTGAAAAATCGAAGTTCGATCGTTCATTTAATATAAATGAATTTCATCAATTAAATGGCAAGAATGCGCACATAAAGAATAGCAAGAAGATAATTGGCCTGTAAGAGCATCATGTAAAAGTTTTTGTAAAAGGATAAATGCGTACAAATATTTATTAATGATTTTTGTCAGCTCAGAAAAAAAAATAAAATGTGATCGGATCAAATAATTCATCGGAAAATTGAATATCATTTTTATAACGCGATTAATTTAGTAATTAGAAATTTTACATTTTATATCGGAAATAATTTTTATTGATTATAAACGTTTCCGAAATATCAAATTTTCCAATAAGGTTACATTCGTTTAGTGGCATTATAGCGTGTATTATGCTAATCATTGGAGGACATTGAACCTCGTATATTGATTGCAGTTCGTGCAATGCATATTAGTACGAAGGAATATCACGTTATTACTAAAATTAAATTATAAGTTTAATTCGACTTATTTTATTTACAAGCAACGCTATTTTTATATTAAATGTTCTTTTCTTATATAAAATCAATTATTTTTAAATTAAAGAACATTTTCAAAATTAAACAATAGAGTAGACAATGGTACAATCAAATTAGTTACCTAGCAAATGTTTCGAGGTTGTGTAATTCGAGATTTTCTGGAAAACTATCGAACAGTCGTCTGTTTTATCATGAAATCTCCTTGATAATCAAAAATCGATGTTCGAGGATAAAAAACATGTTGCAGAAAAAAGTATACTTTAGAACAAAACCTCTCTCGAATACTTTATCCGTTATTTTAAAACCGTCGAATAAATAAATTCATTTACGTGTTATATACGAATTAACTTGTAATTTTATCCACCCAATAATCTTTGTCAATGTGGAATAAATTTTAAGGACTTACTTCCTCGTTTCCTTTCTCATTATCCTCGGATATGTATTTATATTTTTAATCACTTATGAACTACATTAAAGACCTTAATTCAACATTTGTTTCATCGTATCCGATGAACGAAGATAAGCAGGTAATACCACTGCATGAATGGAAGACTTTATAATATAAATAAATCCAGCTACTTGATATTACTTTTCAGATGTTAATGTATACATATCGTGAACTGTTTATTCATGTTAAAGGTATAAAATGATATAATTTTAAATAACGTTTATATATAATACAGAAATGCATAGAATGTACATTTTGTTTCGTTTATGCAATACGTTAGCTGTAAGAAAATTAAAATCGCTTGCCATGATACTAAAGGAATTTCGATAAAAAATGTTAATCAACGAGCTTGATAATTAAACGAGAGTTCTCGCACAAAATATAATATAATCTCTCTAATATCCTTTGCAAAAGGCGCTTGATCGTTCTTTTGATAAATACATTTTTATCCTCGCTAAAAAAATTATTATCGCATTAATCTCTGTTACAGTCGAGCAAATTGATTAACAAAATTAACGAGTTTCCTATATATCCTACAATTAAATGATTCGCATTATAATTTACGTACGTGGATTGTTTCTCATATCTATTATGTTACGTGCTTAACAATCGGAATACGTTTGTTAAGGATTTGAAGGAAAAAAAAAAAACAAAGATGAGAATATGAAAAGCCTGAAGAAAGAAATTTTGAAGAAGGTAGCTGAATAATGAGAATGGGGAAACAACCCATGGATCTGTTCAAAATATAACAATAATTATGGTCTAAACAATGATAAAATAAAAATAAATTGAATCCTATAACAATAATAATGGTTATGGAATTATATGAATAAAGATTATAGTTACAATGATAGTGATCAGTCCCTAATACCATGATATGAAATCTTTATAAGTTAGTACCTCCGTATGAAGCTTTTGATTGAACATCTATGAGAAGTTCAACGAAAGCATTCGAATTTTGCCAGTACGGTCGGTAAAACAGAACGTAAGAAAAGCTCTTATCGCCAAATGGGACACCTTGAATGAAGGGGAAAAAAAAGCTATGTTTCGTGAGAAAGCTCGCCCTCTACTTTACCAACAGAGATAATGTCTTTGCGATGGCACGATTATCGTGAACATTTGAAAAGAAATGCGTGAAGAAGAAGATTCCAGCTGTTGATAAATATCTTGAGTGACATAATGTTACATTATTTCGAAAATAAACTTTAATCCCTGTAGAACACTTTATTTAACGGCTTAAAATTAATTAAAACTATAATTAATACGAAATAAATATTTAAGGAAAAAGGGAAGTCAACTATCAAGGCAAAACTTCTTTACACTAGCCTTCTTTTGTCCCTAAACAATACATAGGGCGCCCGAAAAGATCGTGACCAAACTTGTACTATGTGTTAATGAGGGCAAACAAAAAAATTATATACACTCTATAATAAAGCATTTTCGAATTTATATGAATTTCTTTTTTCTTCTTTTTTTTTTTTTTTTTTTGTTAACTACTCGTTAACACGTAATACAAGTTTTACCTCGATTTTTTTGGCCATCCTGTATATACACATATAACATTACTCTCCGATCGATCATAATTACAGAGTAAAATCACGGCTAAGAACACGCAATAACAATGCCTTTCCTTCGTACTGACGAAGTAACCCTCCGTTAATTAGTATCTACTCGTTAGTCCATTATCATACGAATCGATAATCTCACCTCCGGCGTTATAGATAGTTTTTTTTAATCAGGTCGAAGCGCAATGCGCTTATTTATGAAAAAAGAAATACTTCGTGCTTGATCAGTCGCTTCATAAAGTAAGTCATCCAGTGGAAAAAAACTTGCTGGTTATATATAAAGCAAAAAGAAAAGTAGCGTTTTATCAGTACGCGTTGTTAACTGATCGATAAAAGTTACGACGTTAAGGGTGGAAAGAGACAGAGACAGAAAGCGAAGGACAAAAAGTGAATATTTGATTAATGCCATAACTGCCCTATTCGATTAACGAAATTAATATCGTACTGTGTTACTCGAATTCGTCTCCTATGGCGACTAAAAAAGAAACTTCTACACACATCACTTTATCTCTCGCCATATTCACGATCGAATTACAGTTTTCAACGACATTTCTATCAATCCAATGGCTTAATAGTCATACAGTGGTCTATTTTCTTGTTCAACGTTGAAAGTTGTTCAATTTTTCAATATCGCCTAATTTTTATCGCACGAAATTCAATATTTACATAGGTATATTATATTCGCATACTTTATCCGATTTTCAAGTTTAGTCCTCCTTCATCTATAGGTATGGATTAGATCGTTTATTTTTTCTTTTTCCTTTTGATCAGTCTACTTCAGTACCTCTCCATTTACGGATACTTAATCGATGACAGTTGTAATTTAGCTTACAATTAGACAAAAAATATATTTCGAATCAAATGAAACGCTAACGCGTTAAATATCGAGTGGAAATTTTATTGATCCCCGGTAGTGTACGCATTGGCGTCGAAACGTTATCACGAAATATCATGAAATTCTTGTACAAATTAAAGAAACATAATTTTATTTGAGATTTTTATATTAGACGTCGCAATTTTCAATCATTGAACAGCTCTCGTGGAACACTTTTTATCGAAACTTCGTAACGTTTAATTTTAACGAGTACGTGAGATATTCCTTTCGACCGTGAAATAAATTGAATCGAAGTATCGTTGAAACTAATACATACTAACTTATGTACATAAACGCCCTTAATGGATTTCATCTTTTTGATGTTACGCCAAAAAGCATGTTACTTTCTATCGACAGATGATAACTTACGCCCTTTTCACAAGATAATTTCCTGGAATCTAATTTTTCTTTTCTTTTTCTATTTTTTCTTTTTTTTTTTTTTTTGTAGATCGTAAAATGTTATCTAGTTCAGTAGGTCGCCTTGTATCAAACAAACAGAAAAATTCTATTCATTTAGAAAACTCGAGTATAATTCATACGAATGATGAGCAATATCTTATTTCGAATACAAGTTCGACGATATTTTTCTAAAGCAAACAATTTTCTTCCCTCTTGTGAGAGATACTAGATGTTAAAAAAATAAACGTATTATAAATCTAGGAAACCTTGAGTGCACGACTGCTCGATTGCATTTCAGAAGTGTTTTTTGACGTTTCATCTTTTACTGGTTTACTACCAATAGATCTCAAATACTTATATGTAACAAAATTTTGGTAAAACCAATCGGCTAGTTTATTATAAGCAATTTCTCTTCTTGTGTATTTGAATATCGATAAAAATTTACTTACGTAATAGGTAATTATGAAAATCCGCTTATTACGATTTGTCACTTACCTGAAACAAATAAATCATATATCAAACAGGATGAATATAAATCAGGCTTTTTTGTTATTACGAGTATTTTGTTATTACGATTATAAAGTTATTACGAAAGATTTATCTTTCGTCAGTAAACGCAACCCTCTTGCTATGGCGATTAAACATTCGATTCCGAAATTAATTATTAGACGAATATTAAATACAATAAATAATTGCATTGAAGTGGGATTAACTTCTCGTAAATTAAAACTGTACTCACAAAGAGAATATATTTCAAAATAAATATGAAATTTTCGAAGTATGATGCTATTGGAATAAACGGAAGTATAATATAATTGTATACGTCACAAATTTCATTACTTTTTATTTTCTGTTTTCTGTTTTAATAACCTTTTGCAATATTTTCGTATAAATTATAATTGACATAATTTTAAAAAAGATTTTTCAATGTTGCATTTTAATAAACGACATATTGTCAATTCATATTATAATATAATATTGAAGAGAAAAATTGTTCATTCATTTGATGAAAGTATTCTCATCATAAACGCATGAAATGAAACAAAAGTTAGTTTTTGATATTTCGAAAGACCCTTTTCCAATATATCTAAGTAGGTCAACCGATAACATAAAACACTATATCCCTTCATTGTAAGTTTTAGATATAATGCAAAATATTGGTCTCATCTTGTTCTTGCGGATACCGTTGTGTTAACCCTTTGTTCGCAACACTTTCGAAAAGTGCCAACGACCATAAATAGATCCTTGTATCCGAGTTAATTTACTATCCTCTTTTCATGAGCGTAAGTATGATAAAACTCAGTTTATTCTGTAATATAGTACGTTCGTTACAAACACACACACACACACACATATATTTTCTTTTTTTACGTATAACGTGGCTTACTTTTCAAGGAAAAAATGAATGTCAAGGTTTCTCTGCTTTTAAAACTTTCCAAGTTAGACCATCGAAATGATACCTACGATCTTTAAAAAGTGGTATATAAAAGCTTCTATCGTCAAAAGAAGAAATATATATATATATATATATATATATATATATATATATATATATATATATATATAATACGGTCGCAGGCTGTTCAAAAAATAATTCGAAATGAAATACATACTGTATTCGGAAAATAATATTTCTTATGCAGGATCAAAAAATACTTGAGAAAGTATTTGAATACTTGAACATTTCCTAATCGAATATAAACGGCTCATTCTGTCATACTACATTCGATTGATTCTCTTTTAATGTTACATTTCACAAGATGTAGATTGATATCTTTCTTATGAAAGATATCAATGTAGATATATTTATCAATGTCAACAATTTAAATCGATTTTCTTATTAAAGTTACGAAAATGAAATATTTTATATTTTCACTTAATAATACGTATGTATATGAATACGCGTACATAGGATATTTCATTTAACGCCCAATATCGGAATATCTCGTGAGAGTCTAAATCTATAAAAAAAAATATAAAAGAGGATATCGTATAGTGTAAATTGCTTACTTTCTTGCAGATCAAATGACAGGACAAATTTCAAGGTCCAATTAATTTCTTTAAATCAGAACGATATATTCTAGTACGATGGCATATGTTAATTTAATCGTAATTTAATTATTAATTAAATTTAAAATTGCAATAACTTAACTTCGCGTGACCTCAAGTGAAAACATAAATTTACGAAAGTTAGGCAATTTATGCGAAACGGAATAATTATCTGATCATTTTTTATTGATGTAATCATATAACGAACTTACAGAATGATGCACTTAACTTTCACAGATTCAGTCCTCACGAGATATGTCAATATTACAAGTTAAGGGGAATATCCTGTACATCCTCTATCGAAGGAAGCTTATGATTAGTCGAGAGTACAAGTATCGTGATAATTTCATAGTATTTAGAAAGTTAGTTATATTTAATCCTCCTTGTTAAACCTTTTCAAAAGTTCTCTAGTTTCTCAAAAAGTTGACGCGCTATCGTATCTAAAATTATAAATGCGTTTATATACGAAAACTAATTAATTGAAACAATTGTAACGTTTATCCCTTATCAGAATTTTAATTGTTTTATGGAAAAGATACGTTATACGATATTTATAATTATTTAAAAGGCAATTTATTGATTGTTCTTTGATCCATTACTCTCAAAGAAATATATTGGTATGTAGTACGTTTAACAAAAGAGATCAAAAAAAATTTATATATATGTGTGTGTGTGTGTGTGTGTATTATTTTATATACAAACGAATTGAATACAAATGAACGTTTCGTATCAACAATTCGTTGGAATCGATGTAGATCTTTGAAAATATGATGAATGAACAACACGAGACCTCACAGTAATGCTCGGGATATCCTCCCTTTTATTCCCTTTACTTATTGTTTCGCAAATCTACATGCGAAAACAATAAAGCTTCACCTAGCAAATCGTATATTCGATGTGCAACATATAAGTTCCGACATCTGAGCTTGCTGAATTCGGATACAATTTTTTATTTCGGATACCGAATATATGAATATATATTTTAAAGGTACAACGCAATAAATTCGGCGATAGCTATCGCTAAAAAGAAAAATCTTAACGACGATAGAGAAGTAGTTAAAGTCTAAGATAAAAAAAAAAAAAATTCTAGTTATCACAAAACATAGGTTAGTATCAAAAAAGAAATTCTCTTTTTTTTTCACCAGTTATAATATTGGGGTTGAGTCCCTCAATGTTCAATCAGACACAAAATCGAAATAGATCGCTAAGTAAGAAAGAAAAAAGAAATTATACAAAATCTTGCCAGAAACGAATTTCCTTTCTTTTTTTTTTTTTTTTTTTTTTTTTTTAATGTATCCATGAAACCAAACGTTTTTAATAGAGTAATATATGTACGGACAAGTTTGGATGCAAATATTTGTGATTAGTCAATAATTAAGCATCGAATCTATTTAATTACCTTTCGTCCAATCTGAAAGATGACCTTGATAGATCGCTCCAAGCGCTCATGCTTCGACTTCGTCGCCTGCATGATGTCTGTGGAGCTAGGAGTCTCGAACTACTTCGTCTTCTAGTTGTAGCTAGATTTTCAGCTTGAAAGTAGACCCTCGGCGAGTGTGTTTTTTGTTGAGCGTTCGGTGGGGTCGACGTTGGCGTAACCGCCGTCGAAGTATGTAATTCCGGCAAGGCCTCGTAATCCCATCCACGAGCACCCATATCGAGCAAGGGCACCGTAGAGGACGCGTTCGCACCCGGAAGAGGATCCCGAGGCTTTCGGCGCTTTTTTAAAAGCCCAAGAATTTGTCCGATCGCTGATTCGTTCGATCGATTCTCCTCCTCCTCTTTCTCCTTTAATTTCCTTTCCGACAGGCTCACTTTGCTCTCCTCGTTCGATAACCCCGTGACAGATATCTCGATCTTAGGCGCTCCTCTCTTCTGCTTGTCCACTTTGCTCTTTGATCCCGGCATCGATTACATCGATCGCACGTAGCGCTTCCTTTCATGATGAATCGCCGTCAAACCGGAATTCAAGCTTTCCTACGAGCACCTATATACCTTGAAATTGTTCTCTTCCCTTTGTATTTGTGTTATCTTTAAGTGTTTACGATGTCCACTTATTCTCTCTTTTTATTTCTTCGGTTTTTTCTTTCTTTTTCTTTTTTTCCTTTTTTTTTTTTTCCTTATCTTCACTTTCCTCTACTTTTGTCTCTTACTCTTTCAGATACTAATCGTTTGAAAAATGTTGAGAAAAGGAGAGAGAAAAAGAGAGAGAAATGTATTATTCGAGCTCGTAGCTCACTCCTGTTTATTATGGTACATTCTATCCAATTTGCATGAAAAGCAGATATCTTTCTCCGATTCTTACAGGAATTTTCAATTTGCGAAAATAACATTCATCGATCATTTGCAAGAGATAACAACGGAGAAATGCGTTAACGATTTCATGTATATTTATTACTGTTTTTTTCTTCTTTCGTTATTCCTAGAGCATTGCTAATATTTCGTTTCCCATTTTTCTCTTCGTTAAATATTTATCTTAACATTCGTCAAGTAATTTTAGAATCGGAATCGTAACCTCCTACGTGTAGTAACACCTATCGAACGAATCTTACGGTTACGGAACGACGTAGGTCGACGTAAAATTTCACGATCGTCTTCGATCATTCTTTTAAAGTTCAACGAAGATACGATTTTCAACGGGAATGATCGGGCACGTAACAAAGTAACACGACGATGCCCGGTTTCAACAAAGATTTTCTTCGATCTTTCGTCTCAACTATTAGATAAAGCTGATTGCCATCTTAATCTTATGTAAGAAAGTGTGAAAATTCTTTAACAAAAAATTAGACGTCGTCGTTCGGCGACGACCGTCTCGATCCTCAACGCAATGTATACATACATACATACATATATATATATATATGGATTCTCTCTCTCTCTCTCTCTATAAACGATCGAAACAATACGAATAATTAACAAATCTCGTGTAATTATAAAACGAGCCGATTTTCCTTCGACGAATCTTATTCGGCTTGTATTCGCTTTAAAGAAGTTACATCCAAAAATCGAATTAACACCGTCGTACGTTCAATAGAATTTATTTCCTATTTCCGATCGTCATAAACGTAGATCCGTTCTCGTCCTCCGTCACGGGGATACATCGAATGACCCTTTTATACCTTCGATCGTAAGAAAAATTTCTCGTCGACGATTCGTTTTGATCCTATCGAAATTCGCGCTTTTTTTCGGCTATCGAGGAGAAAGTGATGGTTGCGCGCGCCTTTCGGGCACTACGAAGATCATTTTCGTAAGACGATCATGGCCGATCAAGACGCTTGCGAGCCTTGCAATTGATCCTCTTGCGGTTTTCAACGATCCGCACTTGACGTCAACGCCGACAATACTGAGAAACGATAACTTGCTTCGTCGTATCCGCGACTGACCTGAATACGTCATAAAATGCTCGGTTGGTGCTCGTTCAACGGTAAGAGTGAGAGAGACAGAAAAGAAAGGGAGAGAAGAAAGAGAGAGAGAGAGAGAGAGAGAGAGAGAGAGAGAGAGAGAGAACGAAGGTCACGGTCAGCCGGCAGCAGCCGCTTCGATGTTCTTTCGTCCTTAACACGAAACTGCTCCTTGATTGCGTCGCAACGCGAACGTTTGCCACGCACGCTCACGCGATCCGATTCTTACGCAGATCACCACGTTGCCTACTAACGTTCATTCATACTCGGCGAAACATGCTCAACGTACCTAACGATTATTGATTAACAACGACAATAATAATAATAATAATAATAGTAACAACAACAACTCCTGACGATCGATGTTGTTTCGAAAAAATGATGTACTATATATGTATATGTGTGTGTATGGATAAAGATGTCCCAGTTCGCATGACTTGACTCTTTCTGTGTCACCGTGACGAACCAAGAGATCAGCTGATATTTCCTCCCACCGATGAAAAAGCCTTCCTCGATTTCACGATTGCAAAGTAAACACGGAGTCTTCGAATGCACGGGATTACTTTTTACTATCACCAACTCTCTCTCTCTCTCTCTCTCTCTCTCTCTCTCTCTCTCTCTCTCTCTCTCTCTCTCTCCGTCACGAATCGATTAGTCGACAAAAATTTTGCTGATATGATGGCATATAGTCAAGTAAGAAGAGCAATGAGATAAGGTCGAAGGTAACTTCCTACGAATTGACCAGTCATTCGGATTATATCAACGAATCTTCCTCTGGTTGTCATTCTTCATTTTGTCGTTTTAACTATCCCAAAAGATATTCCTTCTACGCTAGTCACGCGAGCAAGGGCGGAAGCAAGCTAAAAGCTTTGGATCGAAACAACGCGATGCTTCAAGAGAGACAAGAGAAATACGTGTATATATAGAGTGAGAAAGAGAGAGAGAGAGAGAGAGAGAGAGAGAGAGAGAGAGACGAAAAATGAAATAGAAAGAGAGCTTGTTTATATATATATATATATATATATATATATGTATGTATGTATGTATGTATGTATGTATGTATGTATAGTTTTATGGACGAGACAAAGGAAAGAAAAGTACTAGATACACTCGAATCTCACGAGTTTCGAAATGGCGGAATTCGAGAGACATCCTTCTATTCGATCAAATGGTACAGCCTATATAATTTTTTTTTGTCACGAAACGCGTTGTTCGCCGTATTCGTTCGACACTAATCGTGTTCCTTGATGGATCCTCGCATTTTCACACCACCACGAGACAGTCTGACTCACTACCCCGTACTGCGGTACATCGTAGAGGTTTTCTCTCGTGGTTGAATCTCGTCTCCCGCGCACACCACCCCTCTCACCACCTCCTACCTTCCTATCTACCCATCCCTTCTCGTTCTCTCCTCTCTCTCTCTCTCTCTCTCTCTCTCTCTCTCTCTCTCTCCTCTCTTTCTTATTCTCACTCACTCTATTTTGATATATCTATCTATCCTTCTCACTCACCGAAAAACTCACACTAACGTTCGAATGTCACGCACACTCGCCTGCGCTTATATGCACGTGGCGCCGCCGTTGTCAAAGCGATTGCGCCGACTGATAGATAGAGGAGAGATAGGAAGCATCCGTGTTACGTATTGTTTTTATTTACAACTTAATAACATTAAGATCTCTATCTACGATCTTTCGAAATCCATTTTGTTCGTGCATAATATATCATGGACCGAAATATTTGCTCTTTCTTTCTTTTTCTTTTTCTCTGTTTTTTTTTTTTCTTTTTCTTTTTTTTTGTGATCAAATGAAAAAGATAAAATGAAAGAAAAATATTTACATTCTCTCTGTTATTTGGTGAACGATACATTCAGAAAATTAATTTATATAAATGATTCGTATCACGGAAATATTTTGTCGATATCAAAAATTATGAGAACTCTTTGATTCGTGCACAGAACGCAAGATATTGTATTGGATCTGAGAAATGAATGGATGCCTGGAATGTAGCATCGATTCTATGCAGAGCAAACGGGAACTCGCGTAGCGAGCTTGCGCTCTAGAAATCTAGGAATAGCGCGTAAAGTTCACCGATTTGATCTAACGTGTTACCGAATATCGAAGAATTTTGAGATAATATCGTCGGGCGATTAAACGAGCGATCAAAACTTTATCTCTTGTTTCTTTGTAACTTTATCAACTTAAATGATCGTTTCAGAGTTCTTGATTGGACGATTGAAAAATTGTGAAAGGTTCGCGTGACCACCGCCAGATAATTATATAATTGGATTAATATTCGAATGAATTATTTATTTCGTCCTTCTAATCACACCACCTAATCTAATTATTCTCTATCATTGTACGTATAGTGATAAATCGAACGACGTTTGAACAATGAAGAGTTTCTTCGTATTGTAATAATTTGTATTTGGTACACAAGAGAGCACTGTAATTCGCCTAATGGACCAGCCAAGTGATTTTACCCATCATTTTTCCAAATTCAAATAAAGGCATAGAATTTTGATGCTAGCTAATTAATACGAATAACGTTTTCGTTAATATTTCGAAGAAAATATAAATGGACGAACGATCGAAAAAAAAAAAAACAATACGTTTCCCTTTTGGAAATATTATATCTATATTTATATTCGAATGGAAGAGAATTAGGGGAGATCTTACCGATCAATTTTTCAATTTCTTAGATGGATAGGCCATAGTCTCGAACGTTTCCTGTTTTCTCTTACATTTCCCAAGAGATGATACGAAGTTTTCTCCGCGAACCAAATGCGACGATTCTCATGAATAAAAACCGCAGATTCGGGATAACAAGGATGAAAGTCTTCCGGCGTGGATATATATATATATATATATATATATATATATATATATATATATATATATATATATATATAGAAAAGGGGAAAGAAAAAGAACAAGAAAAAAAAAAGAAAACAAGAAAAAAGAAAAGAATCTTCAGGATGAATTGATTATTTTAAACATCTCGGCCAATTCGAAAAGCATCGTGGCAATGGTGATACATAGAATAAAATATGGTTCTTAAAAAATTCTCGTGTATACCTTTTCTCGTGTGACGTGTACATGCACATTGTGTCATAGCTATGCGAAGTAATGGGCAATGGCGTTCGAATGTTCTCTCATGTATAGAGAGATAGACAGAACAATAGAACGGCCGAACGCCGGGAAATTCCAACGGGAAAGCTCGAAAGCACGGAAAGCTTGAGCGAATACCGTACCGTCGATAAAGCAGTGCTATGAACAGTTCATTCGAAATGACCCTAAAGCTCGAGTTTGATGCTATCGCATAACTGCACGATATACGCTACATATGAGGCCTTTTCATCGAAGGACGGAATGCGTTCTTCGCTGATGATCAACCAAACTCATCCATTACGATTCATAGTTTCATTGAAAGATATACAGTAGACAATAGGAGCGCCCTATCCTACCCTATCAGGCGGAGCGCTTGTCTTTCCAGAATGAATGAAAAAAAAAAAAAAAAAGTATAACATTTAAATCCAATATTACGGTGATATACAATATCTCAAAATTTTCTTTTCCATATGCCACTTTGATCTTAACGTTTAAAAAAATAAAATCTGTAATATTGAAAAGAAAAAAACTCTTTTCATAGCTTAAAACATGAATTACGAGTTTTCTGTTGTTTTTTTTTTTTTCTTCATTTTTCTTTGAAAAAGGGTATTATTATTTTTGAAGTTATTTCTTATCAAATAAATTATGGAAAAGATAGTGGGTTTTCCAGCTAAATTATATACACATAATTACGAGTTTAGGAAAGGATCTAAAGGAGATATGATTTGGATTTAGTTTAACATTAAGCTCGATAATACAATATTTTTTCCTTGATTAATTCCATGATTGAACCTCACGCGAGACGTACGATTTTCTATTTTCTTTAGTTTTAATGATTCAACATATATCTATATATATGGTATCAGAGAAGTTTCTAGAAGGTTCTCTAACAAGAGTTTTATGCGAGCGTTTCCTTTTTGTTCTGGGTTAATATTTTGTTTTAGAGCAGGAGCGTTGATTCCTCGCAAGGAGATATTTTTTGTTTGAGATACGAGAACATTCAGTCGGGGAGAATCCTTAAGACGTTCACTGAGTGAAGGCGTGTTTGTTCCTTTGTTCTAAGACGTTCATTGAGTTAAGACGTGTTCGTTCCTTTGTTCATATTTCATCAATAAATCTATATTAATCATTACAACTTCCTAGCTGAAAATCTAATTAATTCTAACTTAATATAAATTTCTACATATGTATATCTAATGACCTTTAGTTGGAACTGATACGACAAATTTGTTTACGAAAGTAACAGAGGGATAGGACAGAGAGTAATTTAACCGTAAAAAGGTGAACCTTCCCGTAACCAACAAATCGTTAATTATTCGACCTATATTTCAATGACCTATCAGGGTAGATTTTAATTAAAGGATTAAATTTATCGAATAATTGTCTACCCATTCAAGATTAATCGTATCAGTAATATCGTCGACCACGATAAAAAAGAAAAAAAAAGAAAGAAAATAAATCGAAATAGCATTCGATTTTATTTTCATGCTCGTTTGGAAGATGATAAGTGGAATTACAGAAAGAATTAAATTTAAGTCGATCGAACTCACGAACTTGGAAATAATTTCAGATGAGAAGATATATTTATCCTGATTACTCCTCAAATTCATCTTCTCTTTTATACTCGAAAACTTTCTCGCTTCGTTAGAAATCTTTTATGGATCAATGTTAGGTAAATATCTCGAAAAATTAATACGCTTAACATTTTCCCTCCGAGAATAGTTACATCCTATGAGAGTTACTTGTTATTACATTACATTTAACCTGTAAATAAAGGAGGTTATCTAAATATTTTTTTAATTGGAATATATATATATATATGTATATATATATATATATACACACACACACACACACAAAGTATGTCAAGAAAAAATTTCATTTAATTTTCAGACCTTTAAGAACATTAAAGAATAAAAAAAATATGAAGAGGATGTAGCAAATGCGTAATAGTATCAAGTCACGCAAACAGGCTGAAAGATCACTATTTAATTAGAGTTATAAAAAAATGTATGTCTAGTATGAAAACATTACGTAGGTATGCTATTTAATGTATTTAATGCAATGTCATTAATATAATGATTTTTCATTCAGAAGAAAGAGGAGATATCGCGCTTGCTTCTTTTTTTTTTTTTTTGTTAGATTCTTCATAGCCTTTCGCAATTGTTCGAAAGCTCCGACGTTTTAAAAGAATTAGACAGAACGTAGTCAAAGAGAAATGAATTCAAATTCCGGGGTGATCGAAATCAGGTATATGCATAGGGAATATCGTTTAACGATTTCTCGTGCATCTCATTGACATACAAAATATCTACTTGACATCGTTTTTTTACGTGTCACTCAATCAGAACCAATGGAAATGCTTCAAAGGTCGATTAGTTCGTAGCTGTAAGACGAGCACGAGGATCACCCTATCTTGCTCAAATCTACGAGTCGTTATTGATACGTGATCAAAGATTGCTTTTTCAGAGTGAAAAAAAAAAGTGATGTTCCAAAAGTTTCCGAGTTTCAGCATAAACGATACCCTCAGGAGTATTAGATGAGTAATAGATTCCCTATAATGACGAATAAATACGAGATAATTGTATAATCCTAGATATTAAAATCGATCGGTCATCTTTTTTTTTTTTCGTACGAACGGTATCATTTTTATTTCTAAGAATAAGAAAACGAAACTTATCCTTCTGTTTGTCCGAGATAACAGCTTTTAAATGGAAGGTACAAAGATTTGCTTTTCTGTATCAAACTAGTTGGATATCTATTTTCTTGTTTCCGTCTCCTTTACAAAAGGGTCAAGTTCTGTTAGAGCGTGTAGACATTTCCGCCTGAAATTCTCTCAGTATCCCTTGAAACGTTAAGAGTGCCGAGCATTTCAACGAGAAGAATGAAAGAAAAGTACGAGGGAGACAATCCGTTAGGTAAACCCAGATCTTCGCTTTTCTCTTAGGGAGTAAAGGCACATGGCCGACGCTCGTTCGGGCCACTTTCTAAATGACAAAAATAGAAAGAGACCGCTCGATATTAATTGTGTCAAGTGTGGATCCTTGACTTTTGCGCGAAATAAAACAATGCCTCCTCCGTTAGAACGTTTTTTACCTAGATAGAGGCATTCGCAATATGGATACCTAGACTAAATTTCTATACGTGTTATCACGTAAGTAATACTTACGTGCATAAATGTCAATTTTTCGTATGGCATATTTGAAAAAAGGAACCCATTCCAATCGGAATAACGTATAAATTTGTATACATGAATTTTAAATCGTATTTACAGCCTATCCCTACAACTGTTTACCATAATTCACTTTTACGCGTATGAAATATTCAATGATGCGAAAACAGAAGGATCGACCGAAAAGTAATTCGTTAAAAAATATATTCCAATACCAGACGAGATAAAGCATATTCGTAAAAATCGAGAGAAATGCTCGATTGACGATGGATAAAATGCTTGCGCTGTTTAAAAAAGTACATATAAATGTTTTTTTTTTGTTCATAGAAACAATCTCGAACAAAGGGATAAAGAGAGATTTATTTTTATTACATCAAAGGACTGCGAAATACGTTACGAATGAAACTCAATCGAGGTGAAAATATTTCGTAAGAATTTAAATCAAAGATAAGGGTGTGAAAATAAAATCCATTGAGAAATAACGTTCAATATTCATGGAACAGTTTTACAAAGATCGAGGCGTTTCCTTCTGAATTAATAGGTCTGAATGAAAAGAATAAATCGTCCTAAAGGAAATTCATGACGTACAATAAAAATGTATGAATACGTTGGGCACTTTGCTTATAGTCGGTTTACCAGAAAAATGAGCGGTATATATTTGTCTGTTTGATAAAATGTCGACGCGCAGGCTTAAATTTGGTATATGATATTTAATCCATAAAGAACGTTATGAAAAATATCGGATATGCGATAACAGTGATGCTCTTTCACGCGTATTTTATTTAATTCTCAAAACGAATAACGATGGGTGTACATTTAAAGGGATTTTCGACGAATACATACATACGTTATATACTATTCACACACATCATTCATCCGGCGATTCACGTAGTTATGAACAAATTTTTAATACGACGAAACCAAATATATTTAATTATTGCGACTTTCTGTGGATTGCGATTATTTGTTATTTATCCATAACACGAAACGTGTAACTTACCAACAATAAGCCTAAATGTAAGAACTTTTTTCGTGGTAAATAACAATCGAATCAAATAAACCATTCAACTTTATGCATACTATATATAATTTGGCCTTTGGTATATATACTCCATTCCATTTCGCTTATTATTTCCAACTCCTCGTCTTTGACTATTGGGATTTCATCTTTAATCGTTACCTTTTAATCATGCAACGCTCGTTGTTATTACGATTATTGCCGAAACCATTGTAGCTGCTTTCAATCGATAATAGATCATTATTTATCAATTTCATATACACGTACATACGCTATATAAGTAATTAAAAATATTAATTAATGGAAATGTAAGGACAAAATTTGGATTATGATTTCGAATTAATGAAGGATACGGATATTGATAAAGGTTACGTTGCAAATCGATAAGTATGAGCGATAATCATGAACACTTACCGATGAATGTGCTTTGGATAATCCTGATTCGTCAGCAAAATATAAAATCGATATGTAGACACTTCGGTGTAATTGAAGGATCTAGGTTTATCTGATTAGTCTTTCCAGTTCAGTATGTTTAAGCAAATAAGCAAGATCGTGCAACTGTATTTCCTTTGACGTAATAGCTTTGACAAACACATTCTGTCAGACTATCGTAAATATACCAAAATAATTTATTTAGCGCTTAAAGTTCCACTTTCGAAATCGTTCATCAGGATGATAAAATTTAAGCAATACGAAGGCAATTCGCAAAATTCACGGCTTTTTATTTTATGAATTTCATTCACAAAACAAAACGCATCTTAAAGCGAAAAATAAAAATCACAAATTTTTCAAATTGCCCGAACATACATATAATCCACGTCGTGCGTATATTGAATATCATAATTCATGCGCGATTCGACGAATTCAAAATTCAATTCGTTGTTTTCTAAAAAAAAAAAAAAAAAAATCTAAAAAAATCTAAAAATTTGTTTCCCTGTCGCTTCCTATCATATGCTCAGTCAGACTCTAATCGAATATGATCACATATTAATGACTTTGGTACAAATACTTTTACTCGATTAAAACCATGCCGCTCGATAGCAATACAGTTTTTATTGACCGAACAATACTAACTAAACCGTCGAAGAAACGTTACTTTTCCTATCATACTATTATATCGATCTATGTATGTACAGAGTTAATAATTAATGTCTCGCTACTTTCAAAATCGATTATTTTCCGAACTCACTAATGTCTCCTTATTTCTGAATTAGGACGACTTATGACTTTTCGTATTTTATTTTTCCATGGAAATAAAAATGATATTGTTTCCTTCATTTTTACCTTTTTAATTTTTAATGACTATGATAGTCGATAGATCGACAGTGACATTAAAAAAAAAAAACAAAAAAAAATTTTAATTACGATCTTGTTTGCTCAATGAAAATATCTCCACGTTATTTCAATATGATCGTTATTTTTGCCGACATATTTCTGATCTTTCGAATAACCTATTGGAGATTTTTCAATTAAAATGTTCTTTTACTCTAATTACGTATCGATATTAAAATATCGTTCGATAGAGAAGTTTATTCTGATTAAATAGATCAACGTTAAAATAAATGATATAAACGTCATTTTTTATCTGCATTTTTTAAATAATTTAATTTTTATATTTTTATATGTTTTATATATTTTATAATTTTTATTATTTATATTTTTAAATAATTTAATGCAAAAGATAAGAATTTCCAAAGACCTCGATAAATATGGGAAATATTCGCAATGTTGTAATGGATTGCAACTATCGATTACAGAAAATAGAAACGTATCTAATTCGAATATAAAATAAAATACGATAATAGACGAGGAAAGTGCAATTTCCTTTCGTAGTACTATATACCTATATATATAAGGTAGATGTTTTAGCACCCACCATGTTAATGGATAGACGTAGTACTTTCTTTTTCACACAACGAATGTTACTCGATAAATAAAAGCAACGTGAGAAATGCAGTCAAGTTATCAAAAGAAAATCAATGAGTATTCAACTACAATTTCTTAATACATAGTGTGAATTCTCATAAGAATAGCTAAATAAAAAATAATTGCTAACTAGTGTCCTTAATTTTGAAACAATAGTAATACTTGTAAAATTATTTAAATGAAATGAATAACGTTTACTCTATCGTATAATATAAAGTACATATCAATTATCTGTCTCACGAACGTGACGTTAATAGCATTATGAACTCGTCACGTTGTGAATATTCCTCAAGATGCTCTTACGTTATTCCCCGTAATTAACACCTAATTAATACATGAAGCAATATATCATTGAATGACGAAATATTTGAATCATTTTTTTTTATTTTGAGAAAATTTAAAGGATAATGATCGTTGCTCTTAGCGATTCACAAAATTGTCTTGAAAAATTATCTGATCAATCGTATCGTAAAGTAAAACATCGTAGAGTAAAACTTGATGTATTCATTGATAAAAAAAAAAAAAAAAAAAAAAAAGAAAGAAACATTACAAAGATTTAAGAGAATATCAACGACAATTCGACAATGCATTTTCTTCAAAGTTCTTCGTTGAAAAGAGAGAGAGGGGGAAAAAAAATAAATTCGATACAATAACAATAAGTACAATAAGTTGTGAAAAGGTCAGTGAATTATTTACTTACCGTTCGCCATCATCGTTGAAGGCATAGTCGCCTAGGATGAGATCACGAAGGCGATATCTTGGTGGCAGGATTAGAGGCAAGCAAGGATCTGGCTCGTTCATTGTGTGAGATACGTTCATACGTTCAGCGTTCGAGGATTCCTTGGAAATGTTTCCTTTCGTGTACCCCCCCGTTCTATCGGGGGAAGTACGAAATAAAATATTTGCGTATGCCACAATGACTATTTCAAACGATGATCATGTTCGGCCGACAATGATAATGATGATAAATAAATGCTACGATGAACACGATAGAATTAATAATTTTCTGAAAGCGCACTCGACGAAAAAATATAACACGTGAAATGAAAACGGACGAATGAGTTCGCGAGAAGGAGATCGTTCGTCTTCTCTCAATGGTTTGTTGTGTTCTGTTTCGAACGCGTGCCAAGGGTGTAAACGATCCCGCGTTTGTCCTATCAACGCGCACGCGCTATTTAGCAAGGTCCGATAGCTCTTCGAATATTATCTGTTTTCCGTCTGAAGGTTGTCTGTCATCTGTACCGACAACAGAGTTTATACTGAGCCGAATGAAACAATGTACATCGCTTTATACTATTTCTAAGAATTAGAAGTATACACGCAAGGTCACTTTCTTTACGATATCTTTCAAATCGTTACTTGAAAAATGTTTCTTTTGTTATGTTAGATTGTAACGAATGATACATACATATATATATATATGCATATTGTTACTTTGCGATAATTATTTCGTATCAGTAATGTAACGTTAAAGATTTAAATAAATCAATTCTTTTCGTAGCCAATATTGCAATTTTGTTTTCTCTTAATGATTAATTACATTTCCTTTAATGATAAATAAAAGCGTGTACGTTTCGCATTAAGAAAAATTTGTATGAACCAATAAAGATAATTTCTCTATGACTTGCGTCACAATGTTCGTGTTGCCTTTGATGACGTATCTTACTGCATGTGAAATATGCGAAAATAGAACCTGATAATTATTCTATTATGTGCGTGATTCGATCCACTTTTTATGAAATGACGTAGGTTGTGAAATTATCCCTTCTACAAACTGCTGCACGTTTTATCTAGAGGATATTACTATTGAAAAGAAAAGTTTAAAAGTTGAGCTCTGTTGAGAAGAAACACCAAAAGAGATTTTACTTGGAGTTCAGAGAAACGACGATCCCTTTGCATATTTTAATGAACATAATGTAAAAAATATTCGTAAATTATTTTTCAATCATATATTTTCAATCATGTATTCCCGCGTTCGAGTTCGTAATTATAAAGTCTACATCAGACATTTAATTTACTGTAAAAATATACGTTTATTTTTACCGTGAAATAATTAAAAAAGAAAAAAAGAAAGGAAAAAGAAAAAACATTAAATGCATACTCCCTAGATTTCCTAATAAGCATAAGCCTTTCGCAATAATTACTGGAATTGTATTTGGCACCCGAGGATTGAAGTTTTTCACCAAATCTTTAAAAAGTAAGTTCGATTTATTCATATAATAATAAATAAAATAAAAAAAAATAAAAATAAAAAAACATTAAATAAATTTAGTATAATGAGGAGTATAAATTGATGATTTACATTCGTCGAATGCTGAAGGTACATACATGCATACGTACGTACGAATATTTGTAACTATAGAATCGAATGAAAAATGAAAAATTTGCATCACCTTCGTGTTACATTCTACGACGTTAATCGAATTTTCGCTGTACGATCTAAACTGTATTAATATCGTTCGGCAAATGAATTTAACAATCGTGTTATAATGGCACTACGATTAACACGTCTTCTCGATCAGCTAATTCGAACCGACATTCGCCGTGTTACGTTTAAAGAATGCGATCCACAAAGATACTTTTTTCTTTCTTTCTCTTGCACGGTCCAGAAACTTCGCGTTCAAAATTAAATTAAATGAGAGATATAATATATTTTTCCCCTTCAAATTCAGAATTCTTTTCCTATCTATTTTATTTCTTTCCCAATTTAATCAAGCGCGTTGAATGAATCGATATAAAGCGTAATGTAATCATCAATAAGGACTTCCATAGGTATCCATTGAAAATTGCGTGGATCGTTCTCATCAATGCGATTTACGAATAATCACCTTCAAGTTTCGTGCCTGACAAAAATTAACGCCCACGCGATCGATATCGGATAACGTTGTAAATGAGAATGTTTAATTATGGTATTTTAACGCCACTTCGGCAAGCACGCACATTAATCTCATTTATTAAATTCTAGTCGTCGATCGCTTCGTTACCAAAATAAACATTACTACAATCAGGCTCACAATAATCGATCGAGTCGAGATCTTTTAGTTTCCTTTATTTCATATTTTAAATAAAACTTTAAATAATTATTAATTCAATTCACAAAAAAAAAATACAGAATTATGTTAAATTACAACGATCTTGAATAAAATGTAAATGAATGAAACCATCTCTAATCATTTTTCGAGATCACACTGATTAACGTTACACGCCCGTATCGTTTCTTACTCTTAATTTTTCCATTCAAATAATTATTATCGATATTTTCTATTTGCAATAAAAACCACAAAAAGTGTATATAAAATTTACATAACACATCGTAAGCTTCGATAAGGAACTTAAATTTTCCATTAATTTCCGTCATAATTTTGGATAGCAATATCTTCGCGTAATTAAACGATACCGTGAAACACGTCGAGTCCATCTTCGCGTGTCTTAAGAACAAAAGACTAGGATGGATATATCCAAGTATATCTCGTGAGAGAATAAATAAATAATGAAGATTTGACCTCGATCGAAGCGTATTAATAAATAAGAGCTTAAGCGAAATGTCGTAAAGAAATTGGAAACGAAATCACATTGATACCTCCTGACGCATTATTTCTTGTGTTTCTTTTTTTCTTCAAACAAAACTTCGCAATTGGAGGAAACAATAAAGTTCGATCGTATCGATCGAAGAAATTTTATTGTATCGCATACAAACAACTATTAGCAGTCGTGCGATAAAATATAAAACGTGTCGACAAGAAACCCGATGAAATTCGGAAAATACGTATCGGGATCGCAAGAAATGAAATATCTTTAATTGTTTTCATTTTTCTTTCGTTTCTTTTTGAGGATATCCCCTTTATTGCAGAAACGAAGTTCTGACAAGTAAAATGTTTTTCCCGATCAAATCATTCTCGTTCTATAATTTTCCTTCAATTTCATTTCAACGCACGCTATATTACATTGAAAACCATAAAGGATTTAAATTCCCTATTCGCAGTGCAATCGATTTGTGGTAAAAACTCGCGATTTGATTCGATCGACAATCTCAATTCTCATTTCTTGTTCGCTTCAAAAATTCACAGTAAAATTTCGCAAATGTCGATTCAACGGTCTGCAATCATATACTTTTTGAACTTTTGTGTTAAGGGTCTCGAAAGAAAAAGTTGTAAAAAAGAATAAAAAGAATCGACACGTCTCGATCGTACACGCTTCCGGAGAAGAAAAATACTTCTTCGTACGTTTGAAAAATACGCAAAACTTTCTTCGGAATACAAACGTGTAAAAGTAGTTTTGCATGACAAGTTGCCGAAAGAAAAAACAAAAAAAAAAAAACAAAAAAAAGAAAATATTCGATATCTTACGCAAAGGTTCGCAAAATTTATATCGAATTCTCGACGACAGAGGCAAACGTTATCGCACATGAGATCGTTCTTTTTCCTTATATGTCTTAAAAAGAATCATTTCGTCGTACAATACAATTCTCATTCTCATGAACGTACACGCTTAAGATCAAAGAAATCTTACGACGAGAGGATATCTTTCATCGTTCATCAACAACGATCATATACCTTTAGATCGTTAAACGAAACCAGGACGGATCGTAAAATCACGTCGAAACTTAAAACGAACGCGTCAACTACGTTATCTCTTTTACGAGCGAAATATGGCTTGGATCGAATCACAGTTCGCTACAATTTTATCTATGAAATTCCTTTTGCACACAAACTGAGGTCTTTCTTTCCTTTTTCTTTTTATTTTGTTTTTTTATTTATATTTATATATTTTTTCTTTTTTTGTTTTTTCGTTAGAAAACTAAATACACGAAGAACGTATGCACATAATACGAATGAACATGCACGCACGCACGCACGCACAATGACATTTGGAGGAACATTGAAAATTACCGCGACGGCAATGCAGTTTTACTGCGGTTACGTTGCAGCTTCACTTTCGCGAGATAACCAACGATGGACACTGAACGATAATCTTTCTTTTTTCCGTGAGGTAAGAGAGATCGAAAGGTAAGAAGAAAGGTAAGAGGATTGCACGTGCGCTGTGAATATGTTGTGCGCTCGCGCAACAGCCCGAAAGTACCGAAAAGCTCTTCGATGTGTTCGTTCGAACGAACCGCGTTCCTCTTCGATGAAATCGACGCGAGCCCGACGAAGTCTCGCGCTTCAATGATGAAGCACGCGCGAAAACGAATCCAACGACGACGACGACGACGACAACGACGACGACGACGACGACGACGACGACGACGACGACGACTACGACAACGATGACGACACCCACCATCGACGAATTACAGGAAAGTTCGATATTGAAAAGACGAGAGACGCGATTCCTCTATTTATACTTTTTCTCTCTCACAATCAAATACTTTACGATAACGTGCATCCGTACATGCATCTGTATCTATATATGCATGTGTACATACACCGACATCTACCTGTTTATATATACTAAAACATCTATACACGCGCATATCGATACCTACGTCTATAGATAATTATATAAATAGACGTTAAATAATAAATAAATAATAGATAAATGTACTATTAAAGGTACTCGATTGATCTGATTCTCGCAAATGAAAATAAATGGGTCTGTCAGTTTTCGGTGAAGATTTTAATAAGAAACGAGCGATGAATCTCATGATAGAAGAATGTGGAAATAGATCAATGAAAAAAAAAAAAAAAAGAAAGAACGAAAAGGAAATGCGTACTAATAATCCCCGAAAAAAATATTTTCCATTTGGCAATTCAATCATAACTTAAAATTGTTCTGCTACCTTGAAAAGTAGAAAACTTTTTGTCTTTCGATCTAACGCAAAGAATACCGAAGAGGTTTAGAAAAGAAAATACAGTATTTCTCTTAGAAAATTTCCCCGTTTCCATGTAGTGCTTATTCCTTGCATTTCTCTGTTCTCCATTCGCAATATTCTTCTGAACGTCGTCGACTCATCCTTTCAAAGCTTTTCTCAACCGAGCTTTCTTAAAAGGGACGAATAGAAAACGCACATTCAACGTTGGTCTACACGAAGTTATACTGTGGTAGGGAAAATATATGACACCTAAAATGCACGATGCCTTCTAAGAACTAAGCAAAAATATTATCCGCTCAGTACCGTTAAAGGCGACGTATCTAACATCAAATTTCCTACGAGTTACAAATTCACAAATAATTCTTTCGTAATATCTTATGCAAATCGCTAACCAAAAAAAAAAAAAAAGAAAGAAAATAATCGTTGTGAACGTAATTATTTTATAAATAGGGGAACCACTTATAAAAATTGTTTTTCTCCCTTTTGCTTTCAGAAGAGCAACCCACTCGTGACGAAAAGATTACGTTTTATGGATTTTTTTTTTTCGACGGTTACTTACGATGGGACTGTAAGTATAAAAAGGGTCTTTAGGTCTGTTAAAGACGAGGAGAAATTCATAGCAGGTACTCGATTTCGGATAGACCCTAAGGATCGCATTACTTTAAATAAGGTCAATTCTGGGTAAACTTCAAACCGAAATGATATTTTTTCCTTTTCTGCTTTGTTACGTCTTCCTCGATCAAATGTAATTCCCCCGCCGTAACATTATACATTTTTAATATTATAAGCGCACCTTATATATGCATATATACAATATTGAAAATGATGCTGAAATGTGTCAAGGGAATGTCGTCGGTAAAAAGTACATTTTGTATTCAGCTGTGTTGCTACTTGAACGAATTTCAGTTCAGCAGGAATTGTTAATGATTTTATATTAAAATATGAGGATCCACGACGTTTTGTCGAAAAAAAAATAAAAAAAAAAATAAAAGAATAAATTGACAGCTCATTTTGATATATTATATTCTCTTTATCTTTCCAAATCAAATCGTACGCCGAACGAAAAGTGATTTAAATGTAAGATGAAATTCGCGCATCCACCTGTTACGTTATATTAACGATGTTTATTATATAATCCATGCAATCAATGAAAAGTATTATAGAATTTTATCCGGCAAAGATGACGCGTTTTTAAATATTTCGATATAATAGTGAAATTGCAATGAACCGACAAAGGATCGTTCATTTCCGTGAAAACCATTTGTCGCTGATTAAATGGAATATTGTTATATCGTAACATTTGTATTTATTTGGATTATCGAATTATATTGCTAAATTTATAAGAAGTTACTATGCTAAGTACTTCTCCGGATAACAACGTTATTAATTCTATAATGTATAATGGAATGTTATAACAACGGTACTTTACAAATACTTCAGAACATGAACTTCATTTAATCACTTTAATTCTTTTAATATAAATGCTTTCATCTCTTCTACGCGTTCACGTGGAAGTAAAGAAAAAAAAAAAAAAAAGAAAAAAGAGAAAAAGAAAAAAAAAAAAAAAGTAAAAGCACTTGCCGGCAAATAATCAAAGCAAATATACTCTCGTAGAAAATTCTCTCGAGACGAATGCCAAAGAAAAATATGAAGTGTCTCCGAAATCGAGAAAATTTTCAATTTCAATATTCCTACAAGCAAAGTAATTTTTATCTTCAGTAACGAATTCGCTTCGATTCATCATCGATAAAGTGTTAATACGTGAAAGATCGCGTCTCCCCATAGATAAAATGCATTATGATAAACGCGTCTTCTGTTTTTGACATCGACCTTTCTCTATTAAAAGGTTCGATAACGTCGAATAAAAAATGTATTGATCGATGTTATATCGTTCGAACGAGACTTCGTTAAATCCAATAATTCGTTAAATGGAAGAAATTCATAAGGCGATAATTATGTGATAACTCCCAACAAATAAATATGGGGACGCGCGATTGATTCTTCGTTTGTCCATAACGTGGCAGCAGCAATTGCCAGAACGTTAACAGCAACCGACGGTACCGACGGTTGTTGCTCGCTGAGTTATCGACGTCATATTGCTGACTTTCGTTGCTTGTTTTCTCGCTCGGTGAAGTTGGTCGTTACGCTGTTAGTTTTGATCCGTCGGTAATAGAACGCACGTCGTTGAGTAAACGTGTCAAACGACAAAGGAAGCTTATGTAAGTGGAAGAAGCATGAGTTGGTCAAGAGAGACGAACAACGCTCAGTGTAAACTGTTCATCGTAAGCGAAATATTTACACGGTCATGTAACCAGCCTCTTATGCAGCGTCTACGCCGATCATCTTCTATAGCGCTCGATTACAAGGTAAAAAGAATCGGTTTCGTAATACGCCAAGCGGGAACGTTTCAAAGTCAAGCGAGTTCTTCGGATATTGTTCTTGTCTCTGTGTCAAACGCGTCAAACTGCATGCAACTTACGATAAATCGTTTAACGGTGGACGAAGTTGGAGATATATATCCCCGTTTCGTCACGACGACGAGGGATACGATTGAAAAAGGAACAAGTTACGACTTCTTATTTCTAAGACCAATTCCAATTCCAATTATATCGTTAGTACGAAGTTAACGCGTTGATCGTACACTATGATTACTATCATCGATGATTTCATTCTAACCATTTGTAAGATTTCTTTCGCTGATATTTTCTAACATAAAAATTATATGATAACGCATCGCATCGTACCTTTGTGAATCTTAATGTAAGATAATTGTATCGACTTGAGCAAAATCGATTCAATAGTCAACGCGTTGGGAACAGAGACGACGAAGATAAAAAGAAAAATGTAAGATATAAAATATTACGGGAAGATAGTACTCCTCGAAAGTATCATATGTCACCCTATTGATCGATGGTTGGTTTCTTGGGGGTCAAACGACACTGTTTTTTACGCCGCTTCTTCCTCGTTCCTCTCGCAATGAAAAAAAAAAATAAAATAAAATAAAAAATAAAAAATAAAAATAAAACAATAAAAATCGGAATATTATGTAAAACGGCGAAAGATATATATCAAGAACATGTTCATATGTATATTTATAAATATGTATATATTATATAGTCGTTGCCCCTTTTTCTCTCTACCTTACTTCTCCCATAATATATCTTATGTAATGGCAGTAATATAACCAAATGTATGTAACGCTTGCATAAGACGAGTCCCCTTACCCCTACCTTGCGCTTCTCCGACCGGCCGCGTAAAGCCGCGTCGTAATCTATTGCTCGGAAATAGTTATAGTTCGTTGTGTAACGGTCTAGTTAATGGAAAAGATCGATAAGCAGCTTTGTGCCACGCCATTCTCTAAAGAATTCGTCGCCTTTCATATCGTGAGAATTCACCTTTATTCGATAAAAATATAATAGAAGGGTCGCGGCCGATCGACTAAAATCAGGCCCCGTACTCGATTCTCACCCTTTCACGCTTCGACCTGAAACCGAACTCGAAGAAAAAGGTTACTCGGAATATGAAGACTGAAAAAAAGAAAGAAAAAAAAAAAAAAGAACACTTTTCTAACACTGACGCACTTCCACAGGATATAAAATGTAATAGCTGCTTGTAGAAACATTTTACAAGATCGACATCGCCTAGCGTCGTCTTTGGAATAATCATAGAAAACCAATATACGGGATTCGCGGGTTTTATGAAGATATAAACTACGACATAATATTCGATCGATACGATACGAACGATTTGTGACGATCGATAATAAAGAAAATATCATATTAAAGATATATCAAACGATGTTAATAAGAATCGTAGATAATGCCGGTGATAATCAACTTTGTTTTCTTGGCTCATTCTTTACTAACGACTATTATAGTTAGCCATCGTCGCACGCTCATTGTATCCTACCGTTGAATATATTCATCCGTTAAAATTTCGCATTAATTCAATACAATTTAAATTACAAACGATTAATTTTTACATAACGCTGCAAAATATAAAATTTTACGCTCTGTTAGGGATAAAGTATACGATCGATCCTAGCTGTAGAGTGTCCGCTCGCGATCTGACTGTTCATATGGCACAAGCTAGAAATAATTAAGTATTAATTAATTATACAGTTCGATGAATATTCAATACGTTTTTATCAAAACACTTGAAAAAATTTAATGTATTTGATTGTTTTTTGGTTTGATTTCGCTTTCATTTACTTAATAATAGTAAATAAATTGGAATGGAATCGATTTATTTTGAATATACAGAAAAAAAAAAATAACTTTGAACGATTTGAATGATATTATACGTATTTCCCTTGTAACACACTTGTATTTTTTGTTATACGATCTATAAATTTAACACCGCACGATAGTTCCGTTCATTGCGCTTTTGATCTTATGATCTCAAGTATCTTGCTTAATTGATCCTTACAGCTCTCTGGCTCGTGGTAGAGTGATAATAACGCTGTCAATCCAGCACAGGTTTGTGTCTCGATCTAAGGAACAGAATGATGTAATAATGAACGAGGTGTCGTATCAACAACAACGATTTTAGTTAATGATGATTTTTTCACCTGAGTAAATCCACGTAAAACTCTTCTTTAGTATAACTAATATCGAATGAGATGCGTGAAGATCGTTTTTTATAAGTTATAAATTATCTTTCGACGATTTATGTATATAATCCAACGAAAAATCAATCGTTCCTACCCAAACGAAGAACGTCTTGTGAATAAATTGAAAGATCAATAAGACGATGTACCCATCATACATTCGTCGATCATGTTCTTATCACCGTTATCTTTTATATTGCATATGTTACGACCTTCAAGGTGATCGATGATAGTCGTATCGAAGTGAATAATATTACCGTAGGTCAAATCTCGTTTGACTTTAATGTACGTTTATTTACGAAGCTTGTTTGTATTGTTCTTGTAACCTAAAATGAAATAAAAAGAGATAATATGGACTTTTGACAAACGGAGATTCGTTTTCTGTGTCATTGACTTCCAATTATCGAACAGATAAAAACATATATATATATATATTTATTTATTTATTTATTTATATGTATTTTTTTTGCAGAAAATACATATATCATTTGCGAGGTCGTTGATAAATTTTTATTGACATAACTTTTGGTGTTGCTTCGAAGAATACACGGGGGGGGGGTTAAGAGTTTTCTAATCGGATTACGCAAGCAGCGCGGTTGTGCGATCACCTTAATCTGCATTGTGGCGTAGTTAAACTGATTACTCGTACATAGCGACGATCGTTCATTGGTATATTGCGGCTATAATACTGAACAACAATCGGCAATTATATTCAACTACTTACGTACGAAGATTCGAGTAGAGCCTTGATACTCTTATTCGTCGCGTACGTTGAACTCAAAAAAAAAAAAATCTCTATTTTAACTCATCGATTAACAACTCTTTCTCATTTCCAAAGAAACAGCGAAAAAGGAAAGATTCGGAGATTTAATAACAAGATTAAAAAATTCAGTTAACGAAGCTTACGTTTCTTTTTTTTTTTTGGTCTCTATCTTTTTTTTTTTATTTTTTTATTTTTTTTTTTTTATTAAATATACAATCTTTGCCTTTTCTTATTAACGTTTAATAACTGCATGGATAAAAAAAGTTTTTAATATTGAAGCGGACGAAAGAGATTCCTGGAATGTGTAACAGTCATCGTAATCTTGTTTTATCAATTTTTTTATTACTTTTTAATATTTGTTACATTATTTCTATTCGCGTTTATTACAATTTAAATGAAATACGAATTTAAGAAGAAAAGAAAAAAAAAACAGATTAGAAATGTTATGCTATTTTATAAAAGTATGTAACATATTAAACCCAATGTCGACATCGAAATATAAAGCGCTATAATTTTCAATATTAAAAATATAATTCTCTCAAATGGAATGATCGTGCCAATTTACCCTATACGTTCGAACGAAACTTCTATTGCTTATTAGCAATGGAAAAAAAAAGAAAAAAAAAATAAAAAAAAAGAAGAAATAAAAGAGAAAAAATCAATGCAAAACATTGCATTTCGTGCAAGCAATCATTAAAAGTTCTTATTTAACTCTCAGATTTGAAACACCGAACGAAGGTAGGAAATGCGGAGATCTTTTTCCAAGTAAATAGCTAGTAAAAACACTTTTTGAACTTTTTACAGATCTACGATACGTAGGAGAGTATATTATGCATTATGTTTCTAGAATACGTGTTAGTAATCGCTATAATAAAAAATAGTATCCGTATCGATTACTAAAGCTTGCACGAATAACGACGGCACGCGACGTTCGAAATAAGTAAGAAAATTTTTGTTCATTCGCACTATCCGTTCTCCGATGGAGCGCCCACGACGAGACAGGCGCACACGATCGCGCTACCTACTCACTGTGGTGTTGTACGCTTCAAAAACATTTTACTCCCACTTGTGTTACATAATCATCGAGTTAAATCCGAGATACTTTCACGTCGGGATTCTTACGGGCATCGTAATAAACTATAACCATATTACAGCATTTAGTCTTGGCCAATTGGCGGTGTACACGCCAATGCGAATATGCCGTGTATGTCGAGCGTACGAATCGATAAATCGAGAACGTATCGATGGGATTTATTTCAACCAAGACCCGAGGATGTTTCTTTATAATCGAATTCTTTTGGCTCGAATGTGCTTCGAATTTAACGAAAGAAATCAACATGAGGTGCCATAGAAGTTTACAAAAGAAACAGGCGATATAATAAATTCAAACGACGACGAGTCTTTGCAGGCTTTGCTTTCAAAGAACGTTCTTAAACTTAATTGCACGAAGCACAGAGATAAAAGAGTCAAAGAGAATGGCTTTTAATATGAAGCTTATATAAACGTAGAGCTGCCTCTGTCTCTCAATCAACGATCATCGGCAATGCTATTCTTCATGAATAAAAGACATCATCTTTGACTGTGTAACTTGTTTTAGATATTTGATGGATTGAATTTTATTTCAATTCTCTCGGCATGGATCAATTCAAAGGAATAAAAAGAATTGGTATTGTTAAATAATTATTATCAATCAAAGTTATTCGAAAGTGACAATATTACCGTAGATATAATTGCGATAATGTAATCGTTTGTAATGCCATAATGTACTTTACATCTTTAATATTCTATTGGACTTCGAAAATCATTTACGTCTTCTTCAACTCAATTCGAAAATGTCTCAACGACGGACCATCGTCCATTTCGACAGAAAACTGCATATTTTTTTAATTAATTGACCAAACGACGTTACGTAAGTTCCGTAAATAAGTAAGCAATTTATCATTTTGCTTCGATAACCATGTAATTAATAAGGAACACTAACCTATAATTACATCCCTATAAATTTAATTGCTAGTTCTTTTACAAAACCCAATTATTAGATACATAACTTAATGGTAGCAACAGTTTTGTTTGTAATAAAAGCGCATGAAATCGAGCATAAAACTTAATCGATAATGTTACAGAAATACTTCTAATTTTTTGTTATAAAATATGTATAGCGTGTTCACAAAAATTATAAGACTGAATAGGCACACTTATCATGCTATACCATATATACCATATCTATTCTACTACATATATATCTTACAAACGAGAAAATATTTGTCTCGAGATAAATTAATAGATATCCAGTAATCATTTCTTGTTGCACGATAATTTTTACGACCACGACATACTTTAATTAAAAAAAAAAAAAAACATACCTAACTTCATTAATCATCTATTGTCGAACGATCGATTAAATGAAAAATCTAATGGCTTTGATTAGTTACGAAAACAACAATAACCGATAATGTTAGATATAATTAAACATATTTATTTTCTATTAAATTCTTTCAAATCGTAATTAAATGATCTTTCAAATGATTGTACCGTTGAGGATCGGCAACCATTATTTTTATAAATCTTTTTACCAATTTTCCTAATTTCTTTGCGTTAATCATTCAATGATATATACGATTAATAAGTAATTGTAATATGCGCGACGATAAATCTAATTCCTTTGGTGCTGGCGATCGTATGTCTGATTACTTCGATTTCTCCAAAAAAGAGAACCAGGTATCGTTGTTAACGTAGAAAATCTCTTATCTGTGTGCATCTAAGAAACGATTGTATCTTTCGAACAGTCACATGTCTTCGACATGTTTTCAATAATATATATCACTTGGTATAAGATTTGCATATCGCGCATACAATTTTCATAATAATCATTTTTACACGCATACATACGCATACACAGACAAGTATTCTTAGAGTTCCGTCGCTTGTTCAGGCACACGATCATATCGCACGTGTCTCGGCTCGCGATTGACCAATAGCGTTGAGTTTCGCCATCTCCTCTATCGGTTCTATCGCCACTTCTATCGTAATACCGACGTTTTGCGTCTACACAAAACACCATTGGTGTTGCACGCGATTTCGATCGTTGCAAATGATGCCAAAACATTATTCGGCTTTGATGATCTCACGATTCGTCGTACATTTCATTTTCTATGCTATAAATAATAATAAAAACTGTCTATACAGAGAGTACTTAATTTCTATAGTAAAACACATTATATACATACATATATTTATATTCTCTTAAAGGAACTTTAACCGAAGATAGTACGAAGGATATAACCATGATTTTCATAGTATACCGTTCAAAAATTAAATGAAACTTCTAAAAAGTGATAGAAACCCTAAGTGTCGCGAATATAAAAATTAAGAATAACAGAGAGTCAAATAAATACGTACGATACAAGTATCCTTTATAACTTTATAACGTACTTAAATAATCAACGTTATGTTAATTTATTTTTTTGTTTCTTTTTTCTTTTTCTTTTTTTTTTTTTTAATCGATAATACATTAATAAGAGCGTTTGCATGACCATTGCTTTTAATGGATTGCGAACTTAGTGTCTAACGTAAAAAGAAAAAGGATTTGTCAACGACATTAAAAGTGACTTGCGAAACGAAGATGACATATTCCCTTCTTTTTTTACATAGATCGGTCGTCGTGAAAACATCGCACGTATGCATCCATAGTTGTTCGTTGTATCGATCGTCATCGACAGGAAGTGCCGATTGACAAATCGTTGGTGTAACATCGCATAGGGACGGCCCGCGCGCGGCACGCTATCGCGCGCAATTAGTGAAAACACGAGACATTGTGCGTTCGCACTCGTACGTGCGCGACACAATGGCAGAATTCTCATTAGTAAAGAGACTCTTTAATGAAGATAACTAACGGTGAGCTCGCTCGCTTTCGACACCGGTACCGCATTCTCGTTTTCCCCTCTTTTTTACCCATTTTTTTTCTTTCTCTGTTTGATTTTTCTTTTTCTTTTCTTTTTTTTTTTTTTTTTTTTTTTCGTTTACCATCATTCGATTTTTACAAGCCCGTTGCCTCTTCGTCGCCTACACCGGAGTCGCCCATTATCATACATGACGGTGACGTCAAAAACGTGGTACACGGCCAGGTCGTTAAATACATTAATGACCGTTACGTAAAATTATACAACGATGTAACATTACGTACACATATATTTCTTATCGACCTTAAACATAGATAATAAATTCGTTACCGTGTCGTTGGTAAGACGAATGACTTGAAAATAAATTGACACGTAAATCTTTCGAATCTAAACAATTTCCCTTTACGACGGAACAACCCTTTTTTAATAATGTCAACTCGGTGCTAAAGCCATTAGACGTATGTTTGCACAATACGTTTTACTATTATTGAATTTATCTTTATATTAATGATTTTTCTAACGTTAAATCAATGTTTTCAAGATCTCAATTATATATCAGCGGTTATATTAGATGTAGCAATAAATTCTTCTTTATTTTCAATTAAAGTAAAAGCTCATGAAATTAACATGGAAAATTATGGAAAATATATAATGGAATCGTGTAGACATAAACGCGAGCGATCGTTTTCGAAAGGCTAGAACCGTAACACCGAAAATCATCAACTGTAACCGAATATTCTCGGCGTTTCCGTCTTAAGATCGCCAAAGACTTTCGTTTCAGCTCAAAGTACCAAACGTTGCCCACTATTGCGGCTATACGCCATGTTGCGTTACGTGTCGTTCTTTTACGCCCGTAGGCACGAACATAAAGCTCGCCTCGTAATGTCTAATTCTAAGGAAGGCGTTACTCAACGATGTTACAAAGTTACGCGACTACTGGTTGTTCTGTAACAATGTTATACTCATTCTTATATTTATGAATTTGTTCGAATGGGACGTAAAATGGAATTATGTGACATAAATGTCTATCTTGTGACATGTTGGCAATGTAGATGCTACAAAACTATCGAAATCATCGTAGAAAAGCTTATGAAGTTCTTCATATTCGCTTCACTTTTCAGATCATTCATTGTAATATATATACGTACATACACACACACACACACACACACACATATATATATATATGTATATATGCATGTATGTATGTATATTTATTAACGTATAGCCAATCGGAATAATTCATTGTTTAGCTCGATTTCAAGATGACCTCGACTATAGAGAAATCGATCTTTGACTAAGCGATTACGCGTTAATTTAAAATGAGAGTTGTTACGTGATTATTCGTCATCCAGCTTGTATTAAAACTATGATTTGTTTAAGAAACACATGAAAGAAGGAAAGAGAAAGAAAGAGAAAGAAAGAGAGAGAGAGAGAGAGAGAGAGAGAAAAAAAAGAGAGAATAAAATCTCGACACAATGACCGTATTGTACTAAATAATTTTGAACCTGTTCCAGATAAACGTTCTCAAATTATATGCCACCAGTTTTCAAAGTTACATTACTAGTTGGCACTCTCCTAACGTGACTCACAGTTTCAGCTCGTATATCCCCATTAACTATTAAAACGTAATGACATATCCATCCCATTTCTTTAGCATTACACCTTCGTTTTTAATATCCGTAACACGGTATAGTTTGAAGGGCGTACCTACCTACATCCTAAATTTCCAAGAAATATTTCTGATATAACGTCTGATATAACGTCTATAAATTTCGTGAAACACGCACGATTTAGAATTAATTGTATCGTAACGCGTTCCTGATGTCTTTCAAAATTTTTCTTTTTTGAGTTGGAACAAAAAAAGAAAGAAAGAAGCGCACGAGAAGAAACGTTAAGACGTTCATAGAAATGCGACGAAAGGTTTTCTGTTTCAAAAAAAAAAAAATATATATATATATATATATGAAAAAAGCAAGTCCCTTTTCGTTTTCGCAATATGCGTCGATAGCAAACGGATATAAAATATTCTTTCTGTGAAAGTAAAACTACGACTAATTGCATCGTCATTTATTTATCGATTAACGTGATTAGAGATATTCGATAAGGATCTTACGTCCAGTTGTATCTACACGTCAAAGTCCTTCAAATCGTTCACTAATTGTAAGAAATATTTCTACGAACGATTAAATTCGAGTTCGATGATATTTTCTTGCCACTACGAATGGTTTATTCGATGGAAATTCGCAAGGCGTAGTTGTTAACAAGCGTATAAATTATTATTCTAACGATAAATCGGCAAGGGCTTTTCTCTCTCGAATCGGTATGATCGCGGCGTGCCAAATACACGCGACACAATCTGTTATAGCTGTCGGATTCGAAGCGACGATTTATTAATCGTGAGATATCGCGTTAAGTAGAAACGCGAGAAAACGTTCGATTATGTCACCGTAGAATAGATAAGGCGAGAAAATTTTAAATTATAATATATAACCGTTAGATGCATCGTCATTATCTCGAAAAAAAAAGGAGAAGTCCCACGATGTCTCGGATTTCAATGGTAGAAACGGGGGGATAGGGGGTGCGGGGAAAGGGGAATCGTTTCGATGAAACGAAAACGCTAACGATTAAATGACTTTCGCGAGTAATCTCCTCGTCAAGGATGAACGATCGGGGCAATATCCTGTGAGAAGCGTTCACGTAACTTCTAAAGATTTTCCTTTCTATTATTTTAACGCGCCCGAATAGCTAAAAAATAATAATGATCGTTTAATTCCAGGATTTAATTCATGCGAAGACTTCGCATCATTTACTTTTATATTTAAATTTCTATATTCGAAAGTATTTGATACGTAAGTACACAAAACAGCATTCAATTTATTGAAAATTTTTATATTGAAAATTATTTATCGATCAATCCAATCCAATACCACGCCAATAAATACGATCCAATAAAATATTATCGTATAGTTTTATCACAGTGTTATTTATTTGCATATAAAATACTACATTATTCATTTACCGAATCAACAAAATATTATTAGATGCAACCAAATACAACGTCATTGTGTAGTATACCATAGTATTGTTTATATATAAAATACTGCTAATTCCGACGTTACTTATTCGAGCAATTCAACACTTCACAATGGGATCGAATAAAAATTGCTCCCTATCTAAACAATTATCTAAACAAAAGGAAAGAACATTCATTTTTATTTTGGATTAATATCAACGTTTCGTTATTCGACCAATGAGCTTTTTCGTTTGGTGATCTGTTATCCATTTCGAGCAAACGTCAAGGATAATACGAGGCAACGTCCTACGTGACTTACGTAACGTACCAACGGCGCACCGCGACCGTGAATATATCGATCTCTCGCTTATCGTCATCTCTCTCTTACGTCGCACCTTCCCTCTCTCTCTCTCTCTCTCTCTCTCTCTCTCTCTCTCTCTCTCTCTCTCTCTTAAATGAAAGATCGATGCTTGCTTCAATCGAAATTACTGAACGTTCTTACATAACATCTGAAGTTAGAGCTGCTCGTCGTCGAACGTTTCGGAACCCGATGAATCGATCGAAAATTATCATTACGAAAGATCGTATGACAAAAGTGAGCGAAATAAATTGCTTTTGCAAAGAGTACGGGGAACCGAGTAAATGACTCGTATATTCTATAATACCACGTAACATAATGACGAGCTCATACCTTATTTTCAATGTTTAACGCTTTAAAAATGTTGGAAACAAATTTACTAAATTTTTCTATCACGCGTTTTCCAACTTCTCAATATTCGGACTTAGAAATAATTTCGCCTCGAGCATAGTTCAACGCACCTACTTTATTTTACGCGAAACGTAAGAGAGTCGTAAGAGCGGTAAACTTAAAAATACGTTAATGTTCAGTACGTGAATTACCAGCATTTGTACCGAATAATATAATCGTTTCAGATTATACGATCTAATAAAAATTATATGATACAAATAATTACGATGTCTAAAACGCACGATTGGCCGTGTTGTTGTAAAACCTGACAGGTAATAAACGACGCGTAGGATTTGCGTGAAAAATCGCGAAAATGGTTTTTCCTTCATCGAATTCTCCCGAGCTCCATGAGTTACGAAGAAAACACGATTATAATGTGCAACGCTGAGAGAGCAGCGATTATTTCTGGTTAGGTAAAGGAGGTCTAAACTAAACATGTCGAAGCTCTCCCGCATGTACACGCGCGCGTAACAGAGAAAGATAGTGCGAGAGATAGATAGAGAGAGAGAGAGAGAGGGAGAGAGAGAGAGAGAGAGAATGATAAAGAGAATAGCACGCACGTGCTTACAGTTCTCCCGTCTCGAATTTTATGTCGCCTAACTACAAGATCATGGCATGATTCATCAGACGATATAGGAATAGCGCGTTAGATTTATGAAACTTGTAGGAAAAATTTTCTTTCGTTCTCCATAAAATGACGTTCCATCGTTCTCGCGAAGCAAAAATATATTTCACACTCGGGCTATCGTACGAAATATACCCGTAGATATTTGAGAAAGCAAAACGTCGAATCCTTGGATTAGCCTCGTGAAATTGTAAATTATAATCTATAGAGGTGTACGCTTTACAATCAGAAAACACTTCCGTCAGACTTATGCATAATTGGTAAACGATCACCATATTAAACGGGAAACTTTTAAGCACGTACACGTGTCACCACCAAATATGGATAAAGCAGACTTACGTGAGAAAGGTAACCATTAACGAACGAAAGAATATTATATGTAGCTATATTCGTAAACTTTGCGAGATGCGATTAATATCTTTGTCCTGTCTTATACAATGATAAATATTCATGTACGTAACTTTCATCGCGCGTTCATAATCGAATAAGGGTGTATATTCGAAAGTTTTCTATATATAATCTCAGATATGTGCCTAATTAATGAATTTTAATCATTAAATCTTATTTACAAAGAAGAAAGAGATAGATAGATAGAGAGAGAGAGAGAGAGAGAGAGAGAGAGAGAGAGAGAGAAATGATTTGTAAACAAATAATACAAAATAACATGCAAGTTAAGTATAATTATTTTAAGATTATATTTTCATTCAAAACGATAAACGACAATTCCTTACGAAAGTATGTCGAGACGTTACGACCTCGGCATCTGCAGAACTCGTGAGAGGGTGAACCCTCGTCGACAACGAGCAGAAATAGAACGTATGTGTGTGAATTTCGCGAAATGCGAAATAAGTACGATATTGCGACGCAACCCGAGGAGTTCATTAAAAATTAAAGAAGTTCTGAAAGTGAAACAAGATGAAGCTTTTGAAATAAGTATCTCAATACGAGAAGATCTTTTCACTCTGATGATCACATGTCTTATGTCAATCCACGGTAACGTAGAAAGGTATGCGTATGTATTATAATGCTTCTTATAATGATTGGAAGTAAACAAAATCTAGTCGAAATAAATTAAAAAAAAAAAAAAAAAAAAATACATTAACCATTACGAAGTTATAAACTAGATCACTGTCATTAACAAAATTGGTAATTGTTTATAACTCCATCGAGATAAATTCTCTCGGCTCGTATGCAGTGATCAATTTTTTTACATAGTTTAATGTGTACCATATATACCATTTAAATTTAAAATCCTTCATTTTGACACCTTTATCTCGAAACATATTTCTCCGCGTACGATAGAATATAATTTAACGAAAAGTCAATTAAGGAATTATCAAGAGAAATTTTTCCTTACGTAATCTTATGAAAAATACATTACCATAATCACATTAAGTTAATAGACTAACATACCTTTACTTAATGTCCATTCTATCTTTCTATCATTCAATATAGAATATTTTAGCTCAATATGAATTCCGTAAAATCGACATTCCATCATGCGTATGTACATAAATCGTGTCTCGTGATAAATCGATCCTTCCTAAGCTAGTTCAATTTTCATCGCATACGATATACTGCCAAGAGAGAAAAATTACATAGAGAGAACGAAAACTGTCAAATATATACATATATAAATATATATAAATATATATATATATACGCACATACATACAAATATAAAATATGTAGAACGTTCTTAAACTTGAGGGTGCGCGCGATGTTGCGAAAAATTTCGTATCGCATGAATAACTCTGGAATGGTCGATGTAAACCGTTGAAAGAAACGCGTTTGGATTGCATCGAATTGCATCATAAATCGACGACATCCCACCAGACAATCATATCTTTACTTTACATAAAGAGACAGTATGTCGTGTCATTTATACTTGATTTCGTGTTGATCGTTAATGGGATGATCGAGAGAGATAAATAAATAGATAGATATATATAAAGAGAGAGAGAGAGAGAGAGAGCAATGTTACACTTATGAGAGAGAGAGAGAGAGAGAGAACTTCGTTGAAAACGGATACACCCGACGGCTGATTAATTGATACTATATATAAACCATGCGTAATAATACGCGGGTGACCGTAGTTCATCGGCACGTAGAGTATACACGTGATTTTCCTCAGAGACATAGAATACTCGTCTAACGCATGTTTTGCAATTTGTTGGATACACTAAAGGAGGGGGGGGGGGGGTTGGGCGGGAGTGAAGAAAGATGCAAGAAAAATGAAAGATATTAATCGTTCCTTTTTCTCAATCCATACGTTCTATTTGTCTTGACCAATTTTCTTCTACTTATTCTTCTTCTTCTTTCTTTCTTTTTTTTTTTCTTTATCAATATTCGTAATCATACGATTGTAATACGATCAGGTACAACTTAATTATCAACGATCTTATCGTGATTTCTCGTCTTTTCATCGCAACTTTGTAATGCGATTAAGCAATCATTACATACATATTAGCATCGATTAATGGCATATGTTAAGTAGATATTTCTTTTTGTATCTATAAAATATGAAAATTGTACGCTTACAAGCTTATTCGTCTGCATTGAAATGACGTGCATTGTTTTTCTTTTTTTTTTTTTTTTTTTTTTTTTTTTTATTTCTTACGCTAACATCGTAATTGACGTCGTGATAAAAAATTATAGAAACAAGAATTTGTTCAGAATACTTGTTGATTCATTCACAACTCGTTTTCCATTACTACGTTAAATCATTTTGAAATCTGTTAAAACCTTATTTCCGATTTATTCGATATATCTTCTAATGTCATCCGAAATTGTCTCTCTCTCTCTCTCTCTCTCTCTCTCTCTCTCTCTCTTTCTCTCTATCAACTTTTGATTATATCCGATAACTTTGTATTATTAAAATCCACATAGGACATCGTATACATTTACTTTCCTCTCATCACTAATGCATCTCTACATTTATGTCTATGTCCTTTGAAGGATTTATAGGTACATATAGAAACGTTGTCCGTTGTATTATAAATAAATATCTTCTCTCATATCATATTCGTTTACAAGATTTATTTTTCCCTCTCGTTGCAGGGCATCATCGGTTTTATAAAAATAGATATCGTCAATGGAAAGTATCCGAGGGTGAAAAGATGAAAGGACAGTAAAAGTGAAAAAGTAAAAAAAATAAATAAATAAATAAATAAAGAAGATCCCGTATCGGTATATTACGTAACGGCATGTATACGGGAGCGTACGAGAGTTATCAGAAACCTCTGGTCCATTATGCAATGAAGGAGACGCAGCTAACAAAGAATCGAGGGCGTTATTACGACAATGTAGAAGTACATCGCGGAATTTGATCTTTGCTTGCGACAGCCTACAAACGACAACGATTATCTTCACTTTCGATCTATTGTATCGAACCGGCGACGAAGAAAGGATAGACCTTTTTTTCTCTATGAGATCATCAAAGAAAGCGTACAGAGAAAAACGCGTTCCTCTATTATTCTAATACACTGTTAGCTCAATAAACATAACCGTTGTTATACTCAATAAACAAGTTGATCGATAACTAGGCTCGTCAAAGAACGAAAAAGAGAAAAAGAAAGAGAAAGAGAAAGAAAAGAGTTCATTGCCATGAAGAAAAATTCGTATGCATGAAATACAATCATGATTATATCGAGGATAACATTGATGCTTAATAAAAAAAAAAAGTTGTTTTTAAATGACAAATTTACTACTACAATTACATAACAATTAAAAAGATAAATTCATTAAATTAATTATTATATTCCATAACGTGAAATGTTGAACAGTCTTAATCCGACATTGAATATCAATAGATCATAATTTATATGCCGATTGATCGATTAAAGATTACAGTTAACAAAAAATCGCTCGTAATCGAGCACGTACGTCGTAGTAATCGAGAATTTAATTATTAATCGGAATTGACGATTAAATAATTGAATCTCGATGAATAATCGTAAATCGAATTAAATATTTCTCCAGCAATAAAGCAACCCCTTTAGCTCCTTATCCTTACTATTTTATTCCGAACGCCGAGGAAAAAGAGCATCGAGTTCTCATTGAGTGTGTGTGTGTGTGCGCGCAGATTACCTTGAAAAAATAATAACAACATAATTGTTCCTTTTTTCGTCGTATTAACAACTATTGTGTTTCTAGGACGTATCGTCATTGTTAATTAACCATCAATACGAACGAGCGAGTCTAACGCGAAGGATGAAGTTAAAAACTAGTGAGAAAGATAGAGAGAGAGAGAGAGAGAGAGAGAGAGAGAGAGAGAGAGAGAGAGAGAAGAAAAGTCGGGCTCCGCTTTCGCGGGAATGCATATCCTGGTGTAGATTTCGTAATGGCCGATCGGCGGGTTCGTCTATGAGGTCGTGTCGGTTCGTGCACCTACTCGCGGTTAACCACACGTAAGCCGTCGGCATAATGCACGCCGGCGATTTCGTCACTGGTGCCTCGACGGCCGACAATAGAAATGCGCATGAAAGGTTACGTACTTGCTACAACGTATTTGCAGCGCGTATTGGGGCGGGAGGGGGATAGAGAAAGAGAGAGAGAGAGAGAGAGAAAAAAAAAAAGATAGAGAGAGAAAGAGAGGTAAGTTGAAGTTATGAAATACGGGGCAGGGCGCAACGTGCAACTGCATCGTTCTTAAAAAAAAAAAAAAGAAAAAGAAAGAAAAAAAAGAAAAAAGAAAAGAGAAAGAATAAAAAAAAAAAAACATCAATGCACAAGGCAAGAGAAGAAATATCTTGCTATCCCTCGAGATCGTCCTACTCACGAAACGATTTTCATGAGTCTCGAACGACGATCATCGCCTATTGTTTCTTCGCACGACTCCTCCAATCGCGCCTTTCCGCGTATTATGAAACTTCGGGCAACGAGGAGTAAATCGACTCCTCGACTTTGCGCCGCCTTACGACCCGCTCGTCCATCCTGGGACCTTTCGTTGCGTTATTGCGACCGATATTCGAACGAAACACCATGGGCGGTCCAAAAGAGGAAGGAAAAGAAAAGAAAAAAAAAAAAAAGAAAGAGAAACAACAGGAGATTCGAAACGTAACGACGTTCTCGACTTTAGGACGTTATAGGGAATATTACTTTTTATCGATCTTTCTCGATCTCATCTTTTTCTTTCTTTTTTTTCTTTTTTTTTTTGGACGACGAGAAAAAAGATTAATAATTCTTAATCGATTTTGAAAAATTCATCGAGCTCGAATTTTACTTTTCGTTCAATCCCATTGATGAATACGTTGAAGGAACGACGTTGGCGCGTTTTGAAAAATAACGTTTCACCTCTCGACGCGATTCGTACAAAACCTCGTGACAAACGGGGCCTCTTAGGTAAGACAAAATGTGCGCTATCGTTTATTAACGCCATTATGTTACCTCGATTGCGGTTCTTCGCTCGCAGAAACTAATGCTTTCGTCTTCGAGATTCCTATTGCGAGAGATTCGATTGTGCAACGCGATAACGACTAAGAGAAGTATTTCTAAATAACGATCGTAATGTCTGTCGTCCTCTAAATTTAAGATGGCAAGGAAAAAGATTCGTTCTAGATATCGTTAATAATTTTACCTCGACAGAAGAAACGTTGATTATTTCATTAGTATAAAATCTTAATACGATGCCCGTACATCTTCGGAGACTGACATTTACAGAAAGAAAAATATTCCTGTCAATCAACGATCATTGACGATAATCTCACTATGGGAGAAAGATAGTATAATGTTTTTACAGGCCCGTAATGTGCATGTATAGCAATAAACTTATTTATCTATGAAGGATTTTAAAAAAAGAATACAAGTTAAGACTATTTTTATACGTTCTGAACGATGACACGTTTGTTCGTATAATACTATCATGGGGAAGTAGATGCCGAGAAAAAGCATTCTAATTTTAACGAAACGCCATACGGTATTATATAAATTATTTGCTTCTCATAAATCCAGAGGTTTACGAGAGCTTAGCTGGCAGAAAAATAGTTGTTACAGGCGTGGTACTAATTCTGACACGAACCATCCTTTTCGTACTTTTATCTTTCTCGGGAAAGGTTTGTTTCTCGAATACGACTCGGAGATCAAGAGAAGACGGGATTTCTTCGCGATAGGAGTCACGTGCACGTGCTTTGAAGGGATAAAAGAAGCCGATGGTGTTATTTTAGACGTGATTGCGGCTTCTTTCGACTTCAAAAATAAAATGTATTAGTTGGTTCGATCAAATGAAAAGGAATAAATAACTCGGAACGAAAAAAGAAAAAAACGAAAGAAAAATAAGTCAATCCTTATAACTAATAATGCTATTGACCAATAACTACGCTACTCGATATCACACTATTCAATTTCACACGACAATTTATCAGTACTAGTACCTGTATATAACAAACATTAATTAGATATTATTTATCTAAATTACAATCTTTTATACTTGCAAATTTTTTTTAACTTGCTTGGGTGCGTCGCATTTTTACTTGAAATATCCTATGATTATGCGGTGGAACATTAGTGCTAAGGAGTCGAGGTATATAAGCACGGAGAAAGGCGATTTTTCGGCTGACCGTGACCCGCTTCGAATTACATAAGCCATAAGGTATATATCCGAAGGCAAGATACATACATATACAGGGTGGAACATTTAAACTTAGTAAAATATTATAATTTTTAATGGGTAAATATAATTTTATACGCATACACGCACGCATAAATACATATACGTTTACTTATAAATACACACACACACACACACACACACATATATATACTTTTACTTATACATATATACATACTTTTCTCCTTAAAATCACTTCTTATTAGAGACATATTTTGTTTATTAATAAACAAGTCAAAATATACAGGTATCTCCATTTAAATGATCCACCCTATATAATTATATATGTAGAACGTACGTCGAACGAGAGACGCACCGAACTCGTCTTGGTTAAGAAAGAAAGGGAAAGAGGAACGTTGAGGTGAACACCCAGACAAGGTCAGAGAGCCGGTCGCGAGACTGATCCAGCCTTCGGGATGCAGTCACGATGCACGCTGCATGCTATGTTGCATTGCTCTTTTTTTAAATCCTCTCCTTGTTTCTTTTTCTTTATTTTCTGCTTGAAAACTCGCCGAGTCTCGAGGTCTTTTGCTGCGGCTCTTTGTTTCGACAGAATGCCGAGGAACTTGAAACAAAATTCACGACTTGATTAATTATTATACATTGGTAAATTTGATCATTTTCGTTATAATACAAGAACCATAAATAATCAAACGTAATCGTCTTGTTCGCTCTACATAACGAATTACTATACTAATTGCAAGGGTAGATTTAATCATGCACGCTTGTAAAAGTTCCAATACTATATTCGTTTTGTCTTAAATATAATATTGGACCGGTAAAGTCGATTCGAAGAATAAGACTTTTTAACTTCCACGCATGAAATTATCGATAGCCCTCTTTAAGGAATTACATAATAATCCGCACAAGAGATGGTCATTATAAGTGGCGGTAATAAATGGAGAGGGACGATAATTGGTATAATAATGAAAAACGTACGACGTCTTAAGAAATTAATTCCCCGCGGTTGAAAGACTTAGTTACGACACTTTACATTCGGGAGACCGATGCGGAATGCGCCTACACGTAATACGCAAGAAAATTACGAACCATAATGGCAAAAATGCATCATGAGGTAATTCGCCTAAGTGAAAGAAGAAGAAGAAGAAGAAGAAGGAAAAAAGGTCATCAGCATCTGGAGCGAAAATTTAACATAAGATGCCAATCGATGGCGAGTATCGAAAGTATCGTTAAATTTAAACAGTATTCATTTGAAATAAAATGTTCGTCTTTATATCTTCAGAGTTAAGAATATCGAAAGGAAAAAAAAAAAGTATACAACTTTGAAAAAGGTTACAATAAAATAAAATTAATTACCAATACGATTCTCGAAATAATTTCAATGGAATAATATATACATTAATGTGCAACTGATTTCAACGTTAATTGCATGATATTACGTAATTAATTCGATTTCTCGCCATACTCCATTCACTTTTCGCTCTAGGTGGAAGATAATATCTGTGAACAACAATTAATTTTGAGAGAAACGGCAACGACAATACACGGATGAACGGTGCAACGTAGCCGGTACGTACGTACGAACACACACACACACACACACACACATACATACATACATACATACATACATACATACATACATATATAGGTAAAAGGTACATATACATTACTTAATTGGAACTTGTAAAGTCAATGCACGGATTTGTCCTGAGATTCTTTAATCTCACAAGCTTACGTAATACAATCCAATTTAAACTCGCGCGTTCGTTCGTTCGTTCGTTCGTTCGTTCGTTCGTACGTTCGTAGGTTCGTTCGTTCGTCGATCGTTCTCCCATTCATTCTTTTTGCTCCTTCTTCTGCTCGTTTTCGATACCCGTTTATGCACCGTACTCGTTAGCTGCACTCGTGTAAATACATACGATCTTACCTATTCTTAAAAATCAAGCAATACGATCGCTATAATAATCATTGAACGATTAAAAGACATCACGAAACGGTTATATTGCCTTTTTATACGCCGATACTCTGTCTCAAGGATTGTTTGACAACTTTTTGTCTGTTAACTCCGTACCATTAATTAATTATGAACTCGACAATCACGTTACGCATCGGCGTCGGCTTAAAACACGCGTCTCATTCAATTTTTTTAAATGCCTTCAAACGCCTCACACGTGTTCCAGAAAAATAAAAAAAAAAAAAAGACTGTATCGGTATACTTTCGGACGATGTGAATCTACAAAACCATACCTATCCTTTTTAAGCTTCATAATAAGTACTCGATTATTTTGCCAAACCGATTAACTTTTTCTCGCCCGTTGATTCGCTGATTAAACATTCGTATATAAAGTTAACTGGTTTTATTTGCTCGGTACCTCTCCTCCCCTCCCCGCACTCACAAATTCATAATCATGCAATAAATTGAAATAAGAAACAGTGACGGATGTGTTATTGGCAAGGAGAAGAAGAAGTAGTAAAAGAAAAAAAGGAACGAACGAATCAAATTTTCTTTACTCGAGCGATCCTGAAATATTCGTTGAATAATATACTTCTTCGAAATAATTCGTTTGCGCAAAATTAATCGTTTTAAACCAAGCTCAGCGTTACGTGTATGCTCAATAGTCTATTGCATATTCACTAAATAATTATTACTTATTTACTTATTATATAACAGAATATTATATACACCTAAGATTTTAATAGTTCCTTTCAAATCGAATGCATTACATTAACACGTTCGTAAATTGAATCGTATCTTGTTAGATTCGAATTTGCAGAATTTCATATAATAATTCTTTACGTTGGAAACGATGATGCGAATATTATTGTAATTATTTCTCAAGCCCCGTTTGGACTATTGCCAAGGAATAACCGCTTGGTATTAGATTTGTGCTTTAATCATGATCAGTTTGAATTAATCCGTTTCCATGTATCTTTACTCGTGGCACCGTAAAATGATTAATCGTTTCTAAGATAATTAGTTTCTTATCTGTATGTAAATAGGGTAAACGCTTGCTTTAGATTCTCTCTCTCTCTCTCTCTCTCTCTCTGAATATTATAATATGCAAACAATAAGTTATATACTCGCAACAAAGTAGATATAAAAATTGTGTACACAATTCTCCTGTTGGTTCAATTTCTCTGCAAATAAAATCTCTCGTCAGCAAGGCTATTAGAAAAGTTATACATAGGTAGCGATCATCGATGAGCAACGAGCCGATGAAATTCAAAGAAAACCGTTACAACGAGGACGTACACGTAATCGTCTTCAATTATGTAACTCAGTATATGTACGAAAACCAGCTGACTTTGAACCGTATATCCGAAAAATGTCGTGTTTTCTCATTAAACGAAGTATTGAACGAATCGATAAAAAGATTTCTATATCGTTAAGAATAACATAAGATTTAAAGAAAAATCGAACGAACGATAAAACAGAAAAGCGAATGAACGAGAATGTATGATATATATATATATATATATATATATATATATATATATATATATTTGTTCAAAACAAAAAGCATGGTAATTAAAGCCCAATAGAAAATAATGCGCTTGTCTATAAGCAAGTTACCAACGCGTATCGATTTGATCTTACTCTATTATGACATAAACGCCGTTTATATAAAAGCGTCGAGTTTATATAATGTTTCAAATACACGTGACTTTTGTGCAGGAGCGAATACGTTCACGCGACTGCAAACTTGGATCGTTATTACGCCGATACTACGTTGTATTCTCGATGAAATTGATCGCCCGTTATCTGTGCTGAGATATCTGGAAAAGAGAAAAAAATCGTCCGAGGATTTTTACATGCCTATCTTTACAAATAAAAGCTGAGAATCGCATGAAAATACGATCGTGAACGACACATTTGAAAATTATCGCGGTAAACTCGTATCGAATCGTTGACTTGTATCACTTCGATACATTTCTTAAGCAAGGAGCTAGGGCGGATAAGTTATAGCCTGTAAATCACACGTAAAACCATAGACTGTGCGTACTCAGCCACCCACTGTACCAGCTGGGATATATTTCACGAACGGTAAGGCGATATCACGGCGTAAGCCACAGATTGTTTCTCTACGACTGTTAAAACCTTGTCCCCGGTCTTGTAAGTGCATTTCGCATGTAAGAGTATATACATGTGTATATATATATATATGTATATATATATATAAATCTGTGTGTTCTACTTTCCAAGCTCGGCCAAGATTCTAATTGTTCTCTTTTGACCCACACTGAATCAAAAGACGATTATTTGGAAAACAGTGAAATCTCGAAAATGCATGAGCCAGAAGGAGAACAAAACGTTTCAAGAACACGATGTTCCTAAATACGATTCCTCGTTTACTCAAAACGAAATTTAAAGAAACATGGTTGACTGCCAGAAACCAAATACACGACCGATCATTACTAAGGTCTATAAAAATTTTATTTGTTTATTACAACTCCATCGAAGACGAGCAAAGGAAGACTATTATATTCTATAATCTTGTCATGGAGAACATGCATATATATATATATATATATATATATATATATATATATATATATAGAGAGAGAGAGAGAGAGAGAGAGAGAGAGAGAAATAATGGATTTATTTTTATGTTTATATTATCTGTATGTGTATGTAATATACACGTACACACACACACACACACAATATGTGTCGTGTTTTCATTTAATTTAGTATTCGATGCGATTATTGATTTCGACGATCGACGATACCGATCAGCACGCGTTCGTGATACGAGGATAATACGTAAACGTCATTTGCTTAGACTGGTTTTATGCGTTTAATTCCTTATTTACGTTGGTAATGACGCATCCCAATGACGTGGAAACAAACGTGTTAAATGAAAATAAGAAATAGGAAAGAGGAACATACTTCTTGTAAAAACTCCAATGGATTTTTACCGTTTGTCATAAATAACGGGAAAAAACGCATAGAAATTAGCGGGATACGATGAACGGGACAGGTAAACATAATCGCAGCGTAAGTTCTGCGAGTAGTACAATCACCTCCGAGGAATATGATTTCGTCGAAGCACCTTGTCATTACTTATTTCATTCCCGGCACGATAATGCGACACTTGGTCGTTGGTTTTTACGCGAGTGCAGTGACATAACTTATATTTACAGATCGTGAAAAACAGATACTATAACGCTAGAAAAATAAAAAGAAAACATAAGGAGATAGAAGAAAAGTATGATTCTATTACAACGTGATAATTTAAAAATAAAAACAAATAATATATAGAAAAATATGGACGGTCGAAAAGTTAGAACTAGCTACACAATTAACTCGAAATAATTAAAGGTAAAATGAAAGAAACGAAGAAAAACATATTTAATAAATGTTTAAACTAGATGAGAATAAGAAGCGACCGTATTATGAATGAAATCATGAAAATATGAAAGGAAAGGTAAGCAATGGGATCTATATTTGTATGTAATATCAAAGGTATACCCATAAGACGAGCTAACGAACGAATAGATACAGATCAAATGAGGATGAGAAGAGAGATAAATAGAAGAAACTACTTTAACAGAATATCCGATTACATAAGCCACGTGCTCCGATTCTCTTAAGCACGAAGTAAGCAACGATTTGCCGCATGTCGTATTTCCACAAGTCTTTTCCACCTACATACGCGTATATAAAAGCGTGGACTCTCACGTGCGTATGGCACACGCACGTTGCCGTTATGTAAGGCCTAGATAGGTCTACTAGACTCCTTACTTCCTAAGTTTAAGCCGAGAACCGATCTGAACATAGTCGACGACGAGAGAGCTTCTACTACTAGCTGCGAAGAGCAACACGTGATTAGCCTATTTTCTCAAAGAATCAACCTGGAAAGAGATGTTACTTTGACCTATATGTAACAACAGCTTGACTTAGATCATCTAAAAAGAAAAAAAAAAAATGATAAATGTAAAAGATCATGCAAGATCGATGATTAGCATTCTTTATCGTTCTTTGTCCAATCATGTAACCTTGTACGACGAGCCGGTATCTCATTATCTTTCTAAACAATCAAAGAAATCCAAGAAATTATTAGAAGTGTCGTCAAAATTATTTTTCGAAGATTTATATACGTACGAGGTATTTCGTTCAATTAAAGAAAAAAAAAAAAAAGAAGAGAATTTAAATTTGCTCTAATTACACGATCATTTTTACGAAGCTACAGTATCATTATGATATTAAGATATTTTTATGAACCGATACACTTTCGGTTTTATCTCAACGCGTATAATTTGTATAAGCACTCTTAAGTAACATAGTTTTTACATCTCTGTTAGAGAGAGAGAGAGAGAAAGAGAGAGAGAAACTTCACCTTGTGAACTAAACGATTGAATTAATCGATACCCATAACACGTACGTACATATTTATCGTTTCTAGCGTCGTACTCTTTTCACAATGTATTCAAAATTACTTTGTTTCCCGAGGTGTGACGATATTATAACAATTATCAACGAAAAAAACGTTTAATGTATATTCATACGCTCGAACGATCGCTTTCCGATTTTCACTAAAACCCGTAAAATTTATATACATTTGTCAAACATAAACAAAAAATTAAATGTAAGGTTTGATAATGGCAACGTATTTCTAAGAATAAATCCAACGAAAAATTCAATATTCTTTTCACGTCGGTATTATAAGAATAAAAAAAGAAATTTTTTTTAAAACACTCGAAACGAACCGACCCGTTTAACCTTCATTCCTTATAATGGCGAAGATTTTGACAATGAACAAAACATCTTGAGAAATAATCCGCAAGATTTAAGACGTAATAATCATCTTTGATGTCCGCTGTCGAACATATTCCGTATACTGAACTTACGCGTAAGAGGAGATGTTTCGTAAAATAATCGCACACCGTCCCTGAATCTAACACGAGCCGTACGTAACGCTTCGTTACGTCACGCGTTTATGTATAATAGCACGTAAACCAAAAAGCAATACGACTTTACGAAAAGCTCCTAAGAACTATATACTTCTTAAGTTATGAATGCAATCTACGAAACGAAAGAAACATTGAAACGTGCGATATCTTCACTGTTGTTCAATGATGAATACCACGAATTCGTAAAGTTTATTATATAATACGTACCGACTAAAAACGTCCAAACGGTCATACTAATACTATAAACAACGCCGATATAATCGTCACGTATTATGGAATACGAATGAATATTATATAATCGAAGTTTGATTTTTGAAAACACGCTAAAAAATGATAATGTACTTCTCTCATTCGTGTCTTCTTAAAACTCCCCGTTTCAAGTTACTGTCTGTGTAGTCATCGGGTATCACCGATAGCACGTGTAATCGTGCTCTGCTATCTCTCTCTCTCTCTCTCTCTCTCTTTCTATCTATCTGTCTATCTCTATCTCTATCTCCGTCTCTATATCTATCTCTCTTGCACATATGGTCTCTAACTCACTATCGCGCCAATTCACTCTCATTCATTATATAAAGCTTCCCCAGTGTTTACCGAGAGCGTACTTTATTTATAGTCACACCACTATTCTTCATACGATGCTTACGATTCGTGAACCAACGAAGACGCTACGTCGCGGCATTTTTAAATCATTCGAGACAAACTTCGCCGCAGATGCGCTTCTTTTATTATCGATGGTCGAAATCAAGTTCAAACTATTACGCATACGTAGACGATAGCGTTTCTGGATGTATACACAACGCCCCGTTGTATATAACCGTGATCGACCGTTTTAAGTGTATATACATATATATATATATTTTTTTTTTTGCAAAATTACAACATATTAATAAATGTAATACAGATCAATGCACATATGAAATTATTAAATTTCATGAAAAAAGAAAACTATTACGACAATGTATTTTCGCTTGAATATTTACGAACAACGGTGAGTATAATATTTCTTTTTCAACAATTTCAAAATAATAATCATAAGGGTTAAGGTAATCTGCTATTGCAGAGTTGTACAGATTTTTCCCCCCTATGGAAAAATGTGATCAAGTGATCTTGCACACGGTTCCATCTTATTTATTGTATTATTATAATAACCATTCCATTTTCCTTTGAAAAATCTCTCCTTTGTGTTACTCTCATTTGGAATAATTTTTCAATCGATTGATGCTTCGAATACTTTGTTCCTCGGATAAAACTACTAGCCGATCGTAAAGTGCTAAGCGCATTATCGTCGAAACGTTTGTGGAAAATAAAAAAAAAATATATATATATATATATATATATATATATATACACACGTACGAAGATGAAAATAACGTCTATCTCACGCGAGAAGAATAAATAAGTACGGTATAAAATCCTCATAGGAATGTTTTACGTTTTATCGGGCAAGCTCCTCGTTGTGTTTTCCAATCAAATCGTCAGAATCGCATACATTAAAGAGTTTTCTTCTTATTTTTCTTTTTTTTTTTCCTTCGACAAAGAGAGTTCTTGTTTTTTTTTTTCGGCGATACAATCGCGAATGACTTTGCGTCTTCTATGGAAGCCTATTGACGAAAGAGGGATTTATATAACTGTAGTGACTAAAGTCATTCCTCGAAGCGGTACTAACTACATTTTTGTAAAACCGTACGACCTTAAGCTCAAAGTCGTACAGATGTCAACGCATCTTTTGGTTGAAGATGAAGAAGAAGAAGAAAGAAGAAGGAAAGAAAGAATCAATTCCAAAAATACGAAATTCGTCGAATGGCCAATAAAAGTTTCAGAGAATACAAGAATACGAGGGATTAACGTATCTCGAAAATCATGAAACTCGTGTGCGAAGCTGCATCGAGATATGGATACAATCTCAAATAGATATCGTCCTACTTATTCTGATAAATATCGTTTGAAGAAATTAATCGAATTCTCAAACGAAGTATCAATCCTCGATTTAAAAACAGAGCCGTCAAAGAGTTATGCTACATACGTTATATCAACGGTTATGTACTATAAATAATGTCGATGACTCTCTTTTAAATTGAATAAATATCGATATCTTGATCAAGGTTGTTATTCTTCTGTGACATACGTACCGATGTTATACATTTAACTGAACGACAAATCATAAAAGTATAAATTTTAGTATATGTATATGTGTGTGTGGATAAAATAGAATAATGTATATATATATATATTTATATAGATAAAATAGAATTCTAATGAAAAGACTCATCGTAATGATAGAAGTAATGACGTTTGGACGATGACACATAAACGAAACTACTATATCTTTCTCTTTCACTTAATCCATGCGTAAAACTTTTACGTAACGGTAAGATACGTCGTATTTCGATGATTAACAATTTGTTTTGCGATCGACAAAGGTGACTCTTTGTTCGACACAAATACCTTACGTAAGCAGATAAACGTGTACATGCAAGCATATAGAAAAGATTAGGTTCTTTCAAATTTTATTCTTGTTTTTCGAATGGCTGTTTTGAATATTTTCGCACGAATATCTCTATCTCTGAGAAACACTATCACGGTTAAGTATTTCAAGCGAAAACAATGCTCTTGATTCACGATTGATTAATGTATCTTTTGTATACCGTGCTTCCCATGTATCCTTAATGAACAGCGAAAATAAAAAAAATTTGGAAACGATAGAAAATCGAGTTCGTTTCTCTTCGTAAATATATCGTTCGTTTATTATTGCATCAATGCAGAAAGTAATTATAATGCACGTGTCAAGAAATTTGATTTCCAAATCCAAAATTCCAAAGAAATTAAAATTATTATATACAAATATCAATACATTATACTTTAATTTGATAGGGAAAAAAAAGAGATTTCCAAGGTACGTGGTGCATTAGAAAAATAAATAAGCTTTAATTAAACGTATCAATATCGTATCAATTTGTTCTTCTTAAATGCAAGGAGCTCGAAACAGTCAGCAATCCGTTCGGAGAAACGAACTTTGATTATCTAAGGACGCGACAGCGGGGTCATTGACAAGAGTTAAGCCAGATGGAGCTATGGCCTCCGCGAGGCCAAGCGTGAAACGTAGCGATGAAACGGTGTCCCTCTTTTATTTTATTTTATTTTATTTATATATATATATTTTTTTTTTTTGTTAAGATCGATCGATTTCCAAAAATAACAGCGAATCGTAAGATACAGAGCGAGGTATTGTTATTTTGTTGTGATTGATCTTACGGTCGGATAGTTTTTATTGGAAAAAAGGGGTTAAAAGGTTGTAACGCGGGAGGGTGGCGTCGTGTGACCGAACGACACTGCTCATGCTCCGTAAAGGCAAGCCTGTTAAGAGCCCGGAGAGTAGCGAGGCTCGTTTGTGAAAGGATCGATCGATCCAATCGGAATTCGACTCTCGTTATCATCACGCTTTGCATAACGATAAGACTTTATTATCTGTACATAAGGGATAAGGGAAGAGGGGGGGGGGGTGGGGGAGGGAACGAAAACTAGACAAAAAACCCCCGAAGAAAATCGAATTGGATCTCGTCGTGAAGCGGTAAAGTGTAAAGAGGGAATAGAAACGATCGCATGGAAAAAGGAGTCGGGAGGAAACAAGTGGCGCTGGCGTCGTCGGCAGTCAGAAGCCGCCGGCTGGGTTTGATGACGGTGGTGACGGTGGCGTGCGATGAGAACGACGCTTCTTGTGGGCATCAGTCGACGTTCTACGCTCGTACAAAGCGGAGCTCGATGGCGTGCAATCCCTCGCGAGTTCCTCGATAGCCGCGTGCTCGAGCGTACTTGTCAAACGTGTAACGCGCGTTTTATCTTTTATTTTTTGTTTTCTCTTTTTCCTTTCGGGAATCATCGAGTTCTTTTCTCTCTTCTCGAGATAGTAAAGAGGGAAGAGATGATGAATGCCGACTTTAATATATCAAAATTCTACTCGAGCGGCTTCTACCGCGCGGATTATCGGACGAGCGACGCGCGCACGTAAAAAGGACTCTTCGCGTCCCTTCGATATATATATATATATATATAGAGAGAGAGAGAGAGAGTGTGAGAGAGGAGAGAGAGAGAGAGAGAGAGAGAGAGAGAGAGAAGGAAAGTGTAGTCCTTTGAACGACAATCATCATCAGAATGGAACCCGCCAAAGAGCGTCTAGCGACGCGTTATTGTGGATATCGTCTCGCTGTCGAGATATATGAAAGGAGTCTGGTCAGAGCAGATAGACCAGCGACTTGGTATCTCGCATCCGCCATCCTGGAAGAATTGGCTGGTCCTACGATAACGAGTACGGCCAGTTGTATACCGAGCATAACCAGCGCGACAACAATGATGACGACGACGACGACTACAACGAGTTCGGCTACGATGGCTATCACAACGAGTCCCAACATGCTGCCATTGAGTAGAAAGATCGAATTCTCTTTTGCCTGTCCCTTCTGCGAAGGGACTCTATTCGAACCCGTCACCACCAGCTGCGGACACACTTTCTGCAGGAACTGCATGGAAACGGGAAAGAACTGTCGCGTGTGCGGTCAAAAGATTCTCACAGTCGGTCAAACGAACGTGCTCGTGCAAAGGCTCGTGGAAAAGTGGTGGCCACGCGAGGCAGAAGCGAGCAAAGCGAGACACGAGGGCGACCTCCTCATAAAGGAGGGTGACCTGGCTCAGGCTCTGGATAGGTACAACCTCGCCGTAAGACTCGGTGAGTACGTAAACGTGCCTGTCTGTTGCCTACTGACTCTCCCTTTATTTCTTTACTTTCGTTCCTTCTCCCCTTCCTTCTCTCTCTCTCTCTCTCTCTCTCTCTCTCTCTCTCTCCTCGCTTTCTCCCTTTTAAGAAAAACCCTTGAACGTCTAGCAATTTCAACGTAACCCTTCGCACCACCGATGTGTTCCCTTCGCGCGCGATTCCGCCAGGAATCAAGAGCGTTTCGTAAGGTATACGCCACGGTTACGTAAAGACCGTTATGAAACGCCAAACTTGGATAACGGTAACGTTTGTAGAAATCGCTTTGTGCGCGAAGATACGTCCAATATATTTGCGAATTCGTGTGCCTATATCTGCTAAATGCGAATAATGAAGGAAGGACGAGCATAATTATCGTCCGTCTTTTCTTTTTTTTTTTTTTTTTTTTTTTTTTATCAATTAAGCTACGAAATTTATGCGACGCTATGTATGATGACTCGATGTATTTGCGATATATTTATTTCGTTTCTCGTAGAAAGGAAAAAAAAAAAAAAAGAAACGAAATCGTCGATCGTTCGATACGAACGACCGGTATAAAATATCGATTTGTGTTGTTTTACTTTTTCCCTACGATCGAATCGCGACATCGACGTAACGCCATTTACTGCATAGCGTCGATAAAATTATCTCTTTGTTAGAGTAGTACACTTTTTTGAGGTGCAACTACCGTGAAAAGTGACACGTGCTTTCCCTCTTCCACGCGGCACAATCGCGGATCGAATATAACACGACCGTTTGAAGTCTAGTTTTACTTTTCCGTTCTTCCCGCCTTTCGGTAAATTTCGTATTGTAATTTTAATATTTCGAGTTACTTCGAACTTTTTTTTTTTCTTTTTATCCTCGATCCCATCGACGACCGAACGAACGATTTCATAGAGAAATTGGTGCTCGACGAAACGCGACCATGATGCATTCGATGATTTGCGTCGTACAACCTGGAAATATTTTAAATAGACTTATCTAACCTCGTAAAGTATCTTAAGAAACCATTCGATGAAGTCGAACACTTACGAAACTTCATTTTTTTGTGGAAAGATATAAAAGATTAAGAAAAAAAAACAAAAAGAATACGTAAAGAGACTTCAAAAGCTTTACATCGTACGCTCGATAATTCGTTTACTATAGGTTTAAAATCGGATAAAATTCTTTCTATATATCGCATAAGTAATAAATTCTCTTAAATGTGTAAACATTTCAACGGTAAGTATCATCGACGAAATCCCTTATGATATTTTACGTGACGAAGGGTGAACTTTAAAGTAATGAAAAAGAAAAGAATTCCGTTGTCACGACGTCGTTCGTCGTTTCTGATTTTATAAGGGACACTTTAACGTCCTAGAAATATCGATGAACATTCGGGAAAACTGGGGAAAGCTCGAATAGGTTTCGCGAACTCTCAAAGCAGAGAATCTTGTAGACGAGCCACTACGTGCAGACGTGCGTTTGCCGTTTCTTCTTCGTGAGTGGTAAAAGCCGCTTTTTCGTCACCCTGGCGGCCTCTGGTTGACGACCTCGTCGCGAATAAACTACGCAAACTTCTCCTTTGTTCGAATTCCCAGACATTGAAATATCTCGAGAGCTTTGAAAAAGATCGAGACAGTACGATGACCGATCGAACGAGAGCGCATCAAGGACAGATAATACGTATTAATGATATTCGAAATAATTCTCTCTCCCCCTCTCTCTCTCTCTCTCTCTCTCTCTCTCTCTTTCTTTCCGCGGAGATCATTTCGATCGTATTAAATGAAAATATATTTTTGCGCGGGACGTAGACGTCGCGAAATGAAAAATGTATCGTATTAAAACAATCGCGATTATTTAACGAAGTTCCCGAAAGAAATCCAATTACAATTTCATTGCATTTTCACAGAAATGGCGGAGAAGTTTATAACGACTGTGTGTGTGTGTGTGTGTGTGTGTATATATATATATATATATATATATATATATATATGTATGTATGTATTTCGAAATGGTCGAGTACGCGAGCGCAGCAACCGAGATAGGTCGACGCACTGATGCAAGTCCAGATATAAACCTGATAATCGTTCATGGCCCCTATTTATACAGTAAGCACAAAGATGGATCGACTTCTACGATAATCCGTCCTTTATCCTTTCCAAGAAGTGAAGCTCGTGTTGATAATATTACGGATTTCTCTCTTCTCTCTTTCTCTCTCTCTCTCTCTCTCTCTCTCTCTCTCTCTCTCTCTCTCTCTCTATCTATCTATCTATATTTTTTATACAATAAATAATCACAAAGCTAATATCGTCGAACGATAAATCGATGAATATTCTATATTTACGGTTATTCGATCTTCTCTCTTCTCGACTTATTCAATTAACTTGTAAAAATGAGAACAAGAAGAGAAGCGAAATAAAAGTATCCTTGGCTTGACGTAGAGTAAACTAATGTCTTGAACAAAAAGGGGATGAGACTCTGCGTTCGAAAACGACAACAACGACTGCGACTGCGACTACGACTACGACTACGATGACGATAAGTTCACGGCCAGTCTGAGACGGTGGTTATATAACGCTTTGAAAGAGGCTCGAATGCGTCGGTAAGAGCGGACTATTCCGAAGGCACGGCGTTCCTTCGTGGAGAGTCACGGTGGATGCACTCGGGAGACAAAGAACTCGGAGTCACTCGGAGAGAGAGTGCATCGTACGTACGCACGATGCATGTGCTCTCTCTATGTCTCTTCTATGTATGAGAGTATAAATGTATCCACCTACGTGTGCGTGTACCGACGACTTACATCGTCGTATATATATATATATATATATATATATATATATATATATATATATATATACATACTTACGTGACGAGAAGCATGCTGTACGATTAGCTTTTCCACGTAAACTAAAAGCCCACGGAAATTCATGGATCTCTCTCGGTCATCCTTAGAATCTGATGACAAAGATAATCAGAGGACGTTTGGCTCGAGAACCATTAGTCACCGTACTAAATCGTTTTATCGTGCTTGTTTTTCTTCTATCTAATCGCTCGCAAGTATCTAAGGAGAAAGAGGAACAAAAAAAAAGATAAACAAATTAATCCTACGAGACAACCACAACGATCTATTTTCTTTATCTCGATTTATAAATGTTATTTATTAAGTAAATTCCAATGTATGATCTCTCTCTCTTTCTTTCTCTCTCTCTTTCTATCTATCTATCTAATTGACTTAATATCACATTTTCGAGCTTAAAACTTTCTTTCGAAAATCACGGAAAAACAATGAATTCTGAAATTCAATGTCTCTACTTGCGTTTCCATCTGCTCCAGCCACTTGGTTAACCCTCAAACAATTATGCTAATAACGCCTTTCGACGCGCGCACACACACACACACACACACACACACATATATATTCCCGAAACCTAAAACGTAGGATTGCTTTCCTTGGAAAATCTTGTCCTGTCTCCTTCCGTGCGAATTCGATGTTACGATGGAACTCTGCCAAAATTCTGGATATCTCTATCGGCCCTCCGATACACTGTTGCTCCTTCTCGTGAGCATCCCGTGGGAGAGGCCGAATCCAAGGAAGGACGTGCCCGCGAATTCTAAAGAGCCAGCGTATTCCGGAGGTCAAGGACGTGCCCGTAATACGTTCAAACGATTCGCGAAGAAAGCAACGCTACCGACCTTGCATTACTATGCGATCGACTCGTATATTTGGCGAGTAAGAAGCTCTCTACGACCTTCACGATAATACCTTTGATAATACTTTCCGATTGTAAATCGACTTAACGAGGATAAATATTTCGCTTGAATCTCGCGACAAAAATCTTCTTTTCTTTTCTTTTTTGTTTTATCAAATCTCGTTTTCTACGCATACACGAGGAGGGACGTGAAAGTGTGTCAAGGTGCTTCGCAGAAATAAAATAAAAATTCGATGCGATGCGTTCCAAATATAGAGGCATAGAAAACTATAGAATATTTTCTTTAAGGTTGGTTTACTCGCTCTTACGTATTGAGGAAATGTATGGACCATATGCCGTTTAACAATTATTACGCCTTTCTTTTTCTCCTTCGATCGATATCTCGTGAAAACATACGACGAATGTGCGAGCCTTCTTTTGTAGCTATCGATTAAAGAGAGAAGACGAGAGATACAGTTCGTTTCGAATCAATTTTTTTTCTTTTTTTTTTTTTTTTTTTTTTTTTTTTTATTCGAACACTGTCACTCATCCTTGTCTTTTATTCTAGTAGCAGTTGAGACAAAGATAAATAAAATCGACTTTGTTGAGTTCCGCGGGCGAAAGTAGGTCGCGTCCTCGATCCTTCTGCGATCGTACCCATTCATCGTTCGGAATTTTTCTTGTTCGTAACGACACCTTATGCGATCACGAGTCCCTTACGTGATTACAATATTGATCTTTGAAATCTGATGTTAATACCTTCTGCGTGTAAATATGTCTCCAGTTATGAACTCCCCCCCCCAACTCGTTCCTTTTCGTCGTAAATAATTTTGTTCGGAATTGATCGAAAGATCGCATAATGTTTGATCTATGATGTTTCTATAAGACAAAAAAACAAGGAAAAATATACCACAGGTGAATTAAAATTTAAAACCGCTTTAAATCAATAACTCCATGGTATAGTATTGAATAAAATGTCTACACGACCGACGAAACCTTACTCATATATATTAAATAAAAGGATAGTAAAAATATAACATTTTAATTTTATCTTACAGATAAACATAATATTTATTACATTTAAATGCGCGAAATTAACAAAAATTTCGCGTCCCATAATTTCCGCGCCACTGCATTAACAAAGCGATTGTGAATTCCATTTTATCGTAGTTATAATAATTTAAATCGAACGTGTTGCAACTTCATTTACATTTGAATTTCTCGTAAAAACATTAGAAACAATATTTGAATTTATTCGAGACACCAGGAATGTATACAACTACTTTGGGATTATATAATTAACCCGAACGAAATTAATTCGACGTAGTATTTGCGATTTGTGTCAAGGTGAGGTAGCAACGTTTTATGTTTCTTCCATTCCCTGATCTACGAAATGCAATAGTTTCGTTATCAAGAAAAAGAAGAAGAAGGAACAATGATATGATAAACCTGATCCATTCGAACCTTCTTTAAAAAAAAATCTTTTTCTTCCACATTTTTATATGCAAACTTTGCGTTAATTTAATGGTCTAACTCCTCTCAAATAAGTCGGACACAACGAGACACAATTATTAATACGAATGACAATTCTGAAGAAAGATTGTTAAATAATCCGTGACAGAACTTTAATGAAAATCTATCTAACGTGGAGCAACGTCGATCAATCAGTTGGGACAAATAAGTTCGTCGTTCAAACGCGGTGTGAAAATATCTTGCTAAAATAACAAAAATGTAAAAAGCATTCAATTAATGTCTCTTCGTTCGGTCAACGTCGTGCCAAGTAATGTTTGCCGTCTATATGCTTCGTACGTATAGACGTACGCATAGTTTCGACATAGCTGAGATTCTAATATGCGCAATACGCAGTGCGAACTGCCGCTTCCTTACTGCGGTATTATACTGCGGGAGAAAACTACGAAATCGTAAGGAGTACTATGAGAATGGCGAATAACGTGACCTTCATAGAATTTATTTACTTCAAACAAAATTTACACGTACCTATATATGTAACGAACGAATCGTTTTATACACCGTCCATACGTAATAAGTTTCACCCGTGTGACTATCGTAAATCGATATATCCTGTTGTTCGACATACTCTTCTTTTACGATCGAGGCTAATTTCTCGTTGCTCATTTAAAGCAACGCACAATGTCGGTAAATGTGTGTGTGTGTGTGTGTGTGTGTGTGTGTGTGTGTGTGTGTATTAACATGCTACCTAGAAATCAATACAATCACATCATCTTTGAAGGTCTCTCAATTGTTTTATTTTTTTTTATTTTTCTATTGGACAATTTTGCGCTATCACCTCTGAGATTGTATACAAATATTTCAAGGATATTCTACGTACACCTTAACAATAAACACATCGAACGACAGTCTCGCTTTACCTTTTATTATCAATTTCAAATAATTCTTTACGATCTTAATAGAGTAATTTCGAGTTCATTGCACGATCTTCCAAGTCTTAGGGTCTTCCAATTTCGAGATGAAACGAGAATCTTACGACTCCATCGTTCAACCGTATATACCTACCTATTTACTATTGCTCTTTGCAATTTTCATCGTGTAGACAACTACGTAACAAAAATATTAATAGCATTATATCACGTAAGTTCAAAGAACACGATTCGAAATTCATGTCTGGCCACGACATTAATCGGTAACCCCTACGAACGTTTGATAAAGATGCTATTTAGAAAAAAAGAAAAAAAAAAAAAAAGAAAAAAATCAAAGTTGTTGTTCATTTACAACTTTCGTTACATAACAAATAACATTTAAACGTCAATTATGTAGTAAAAAGATCGACTTTTTAATAGTCCCAGACAAAGTGACTTTACATCGTTTTATATTACGTCGAATTCTATGAATTATCGTAAAAAAAAATGGATCACGTTATTTGTTGCGACTAGTTATGAGGAAACGACGTTATAATTTTGATATAGCCGAAGCGAAACATGAAATTCATCTTGCGGAAACGGCTGCGAATTGATCCGAATTTAAATAGGATTCTTGCGACGTGTGTCGCCCACTCTCTCTCTCTCTCTCTCTCTCTCTCTCTCTCTCTCTCTCTCTCTCTCTCTCTCTCTCTCGTCGCCGCTGTTACGACCTAAGGAAAATTACGTAAGGTGCTCGTTGATTCGTGCTTCGGTCTTACTCATTCGCCGGTTCGCAATTGCGTACGTCAATACCGTGATTCACCGTTTAATCCAGAGTTCCCAATTCCCGTTTTTATTGACGAAGTGCTGGAAATAAAATAATAATGTAACAGGGAGATCGAGTAAAGAGAAAGAAAGGAAGACAATAAAGAGGATGAAAAGAAAAATATAAATAAAACGAAGAAGGAGAGTTCGTCGTCGTCGTCTTCTTCTTTTTCGTCTTCTTTTCACTTCGCACGATCGAATTTCTTCGATGAAAATCAAGCAAAGTTTGTATTTTGTCTAAAGAAGGGAATACGAAGAAAAATGGAGCGTTCACTTTTACTATACGTTGACAACTCCCTCCTGATTCGCGATTGGTCTCACGAGAGGCTGGAATCCATTTTTCAAGACCATTAACTTCGTTTCCCTTTTAAAACGTGCTCGCATCTAACGTAATAGACGAAGTAACCTCCTTTTATCACTTTTTGGTGAAAAGATCTAACGGTGCAACGAGTTACGACATATCGAGATATTACCTCACAATCGGTAGGTACATACTCGTTCATTACGCAGGACCGGATTCCTACGGATCGATCACCTTTTACGTAGACTTCACTTCAAAGTTACTTAACATTCAAGAATTCAAAGATTTGAAGTATTGCAAGAAGATCATTATATACACCTGTTCGATAATTACTAGGTTCCTTCGATTCATTAGTATTCGACTTGGTCTATCCCTATTAAGGATCGAACTCGATTCGTTCACAACGAATTCGAATGATACATCTACTTTTTACATCGATCAAAAAATACCAAATGGTTTCTTTTCGCCTCTTTTCCTAATTATAGATAATAAGTGTTGCCTCTTATCTCGTTATCTCCTTGAATGGTGAATTTTGGAGAATTACGAAATATGGCGTGGTCTATTTGGACCGGTGACGAGTTGGTCGAGTTGGACGTCTTACGTAATCTATAATAAATACTGAGGCTGATCGATATCTCCAAGTGACATCCACCAACGAGTCCAAGCGTCACGACCTTCTCTCTTCTTCATTGTCTTCTTGCGGTCTTCTTCTTTCAATCTCGAAAAGTTCGCGAATCGACTATCGACATATAATCGCGTTGCTTATCGACGACATGTACGAATAGAAACATCCTTTATCACTGCTATCGATACGTCTAAGTATACGTGTGCTTTCTGTGTACCAAATTACGAGTGCGCATCTTATCGACGCGAGAACGCGCGCGCGCGCGCGCGAACTCGCGTTTACTTACGTAACCTTCTTCTTCGTTAATACCGCCCGATGTTTCATCCCATTCGGGAAATAGAATCTATACGCAACGTAATCCATTAATTTTCTCGTTATGCAAAACTTTCGATTTGCTACCTATGTATGTGCTTCATACAAGATTTCATCAAGATATTCTATTGCTATCGTGGCATATCTTACATCTTAACAAATGCCTCTCTATTTCCCTTCCAATCAACGAATGAATGTCTTTTTGATCGTATTCTCAAAATCGTAGAAAATCGAACGATTAGTATCTACCTTAATCGTTTGACTTTCTTATCGTTATCGCGTTATTAAGTACGGTGTGGGTTCTCAGTTCGTAAGTGATTTTTTTTTTTTTTAAATTAATTACACTCATTCGTGACTTTTCAGGCTAAATTTGTTCACACCGTAAGCTTAGCCTAGCTTGTAATTTTACAATTTAAAGAAGAAAAAAAAAAGAAAAATTAACTTAAAATGTCTCGGAAAAGAATGGTTGATTTCTAAGATCGTCTAGGAACTTTTGACTCGCCCTGTATTATCGATTTGAAACGAAGCCTCCATATTTATCATCATTTATAAATAATGGCATATATATATATATTTTTTTATAAGTCAGATTTTGTAAGTCAAAGAGAGACGAAGAGAGGGAGAG
>OU964971.1:5735940-5755940 GCA_918808275.2 Dolichovespula sylvestris | reverse complement strand
CGAGCCGAATCTATCTGCTGGTTAAAGATCGGCCGACCGATTACGTAACGATAGATTTATATAAATGGTTACGTTGACACTAGATCCCCGGCCGTAGCCGCCTCGGCCATCGTTATATTATCTAACGTGGAGCCGCCCCTCTACGATCTGGGTACATCAACATCTTCCTCTGCGTCTCGCTTCTTTTTTTTTTTTTTTTTACTTATTCAAACAATCTCATAAAAACTCTACGAATCAAATGTTATCACCGTTTTACTACAATAACCTCGGACGAAGCAGCTCTCTTGGCGGTATTAGTTCGCTCCGCCGTTTTTCTTTTTTTTTTTCTTCTTCTTCAAATTTCATTGATATTATTTTATCGAAATTTCTGGATGATAATATTTCTTTTAATATCAATGGAACGTCGAATGTATCATTTCATTACGTAAATGTTTTCTTCCGGGTTTATGCATACAAGTAACGAATAGTCGTTTTATAAACTCTTCGTTGTTTCGGCATATTCGACGTATCATTTTGATTTTCTTTTTTCTTTTCTTTTTTTTTTTTTTCTTAAATCTTTCACATCACATCATGTTACGAATTCAAATATCGAGTTGATCGTATGAACTACGATCGATAATAAATATTAAAATTGAAAAGAACGATTGACGAACGTGCGATCTCGTTCATAACAAAATCGACGATACGTAACGTAACAAACATGCATACGTAGCACGGCCGAATCGCGAAGCCGTATCGAAGATCCTCTCGCATAGTTGACCCCACCGAAATTTCGACTCCTCGTTGGTCTTTCCTCGGGCAAGATACTTTCGCCGGGTCGCGCAAGCGCGCGCGCGCGCCCGCCTCGCGCAGGGCTGACGTTTCTGTCAATTACATAATAAAAAGCGTTATGTAAGGACGAACGCGTCGCATAAACGTGGCTAGCGCTCGACTTCTGCCCGTTCAAACGAAATTAATCATTCGATAGCGTGAAATCCTTTGTCGATGTTAGATATAACATCGGACGAATACAAATAAAGTATGGATAGAGTAACGCGTGAAAATCTGGTGAAATCGCATTTTGACGTTACGATGTTATCGTTTCGTTCATGCGTTACGCGTCTTTAGATGACATAAGTGCCCAATGGTGACTCCGGTATACGATAAGTCGAATAAATTACGACCGATCAAGGGAAAAAGAAGAAGAAGAAGTTGTTCTAAATATTACCAAATATGCCACTTTTTTTCTTTTTTAAATCCTTATTAGTATTTTTATAGACTTTTTCCCTTCCCTTCTTATCGTTATTTATTCTTTCTGATAGCGTTTCACTCTATATTTCGTCTTTGGTGTATAAGCAGATTTATAAATGGTCGTTAATCTCGGAGAAAGTTACACGTTAAAAATATTATTATTTTGAAATTAGATCGAGTATTATTGTTATTACAGATCGGCCAATAATTAATAACGGAATTTTCGATACTTTGTATTTACCCATACAAACAAAATTGCATTCGTTAATTTTTTTCATTTGGAAATATTTTACTGAAAATTAGTTATTAGCCGAGCCGATATTATACTCCTAGTACAATACTTTCCATACTATATTGTAATATCGTTTATTCACCATATTTCACAATTACAAATTTCAACATGACCTATTTGACCAAACCCTTGGTTTATTAATGTTGTTTTTTTTTTCTAGTATTATTATTTCCTACTTTCTTACGATTATCTCCTCGAATGGAATTTTATTATATCCTCTTGTATTAAAGGAAACTCGATAGCATCCGAGTCAGGCATAGTACACTGCACCTGAAGTGGCACGATTGTAGAGGACGAAAGAATAGGTCAGAGACAGGCAGGAAACTCGATCGAACGGAAGCATCGTCGAGGGGGTACTTGACCGTGAAAAGTGCCTTAAATTATATACGTATACATGTGCAAAGCGCAACCAACTCGATGTGCACCACCGAGGCTAACTATGTTAATCTCGCTTTCGAGAACGTTTCGAAGCACCGTCGATAATCCCCCCCTGAGAAAGTCGAAATCGCGTATTTTCGATCGAAAGAGATAAGTGAAATAGAAACGAATATTACTTGTCTCAATTTGTTTTCTCGTGAATGAAGAAATATGATGAAGAAGAAGAAGAAGAAGAAGAAGAAACATCCGACTCGACGGGTTCGATCCTTTTTTTCTTTATTGAAAAAAACATCGTCCGTTTTGACAGGAACGAAGAAAATATCTATTACAGCATCGAAAATTTACGATGATAATACGATAACAAAGATGCGTTGAGTTTAAAAAGATGGTAATCTTTGTTCTCAGAAGATTACGTACTTATCGCCTTCGCTCTTGAGAATAACATTGTATCTGTTGACTTCGAATTTATATGGCATCTTTCAGACGGTACGCCGTTCAGAAACAAATCGTAAAGGCGTATCTTTGCTTGATATTCGGTCAAGCATGAAAACTAGAAACGAATTGAAGATAAATATATATATATATATATATATATATATATATATATATATATATATATACACGCGACAATGATACGTTACGTCTCGGATTCTATCGAGAAATGTCGAGAACCTACGCGCGTCGCCGAGTTTATAACTATACTTGATATCATTACGTAACGTTACTGTTTACAATAAGCTAGGTAAGTACGAGTCGGCGAGACGTGTTAGCCGGTGATAAACAATGATTTCCGTTCTTATATTTCGTGGAATTGAATATATACAATGTTCGTTGTTCGTGCTCTCCTCTCCTTTATTTCTCTTCGATCAGTCAGGATTTACGCCCACTGCTTTGCACTATGTGACTTACAAAGCCGATTACACGGGTACAATTGGTAGGGTACGATTGGATACAACTTTATTCTTCAAGTTAAATTTAATCGGTCTCCTTCAAAAATAATTTTCTTACGAAAGGAATTATATCTCGGTTTTGTACTATCCGATAGGTGATAACAATCATCGTACTAATAAAGCATTTTATAAAAGTTTACACTTTCAAAAGTTCAAACGTAACGCGACATATAGCTGTAATTGTTTTATTCATAAGAATATATTATTCAGTGTACTTTATGTAATACGTAAGAGATAAATATTTGTTAAAACCCGTTCCTCTGTTTTGTAATGTCTTTAAAAAAAAAAAAAAAAAAAGAAGAAAAAAAGAAAAAAAAATGAAAAAGCTCAATTCAAGCCGATATGACATAATAAATAGACAAATGAAAATTACATAGTAATTTACATAACATTTTTAACGTTCGTCAATGTCCCATTATATAACTTATTTTCATAAGGAAACGAAAAAAATATGGATTGGAAACAACGAAACAACGATAGCGGATAGGGTTTAATCAGGCGATTCCATCGCGAAAACGTTTCGTAAAAAAAAAGACGTGTCAACGTCGACGATTTCGTTGATTTTTCGTTTTTGTTTCGCGTTCGTAGAGAGAATTCGATAATCAATTCTCGACCGGTTTCGTACAATACTCCGATCATATGCGCGATATAACGAGTAAAATATGTCGCTTGAGTTAACTTTTGCATCGAGAAATAATCGAAAGGCTATTGAATAGAAATGTAGGAATAAATAAAAAATGAAGTGAGTCTTAAATGATTATGACAACGTGTTTATGCATACGAATCGTTCGATTTCTCAGGATGATGCAAAGAATTACGTACCGATGGAAATAGTTGCATATTATTTGGCAACTAGCGCCATCGAAGTGACAGTCTCTATTCGCTTCTTTCGGTGTTCGCTTGCCCACGTGTTGGATTCTATCGATCGTTGCCAGCTAACGAACGAAAACGAAATGCGCGCGCGTCTGTACTCCCAACGTCGTAATGTAAATCATCATTGTGTACAGATTCGAAAATACGTTCATAATTAGAAATACATTTCCAACGTTATTTCTTTCGATCGTTAAATGACGTGTGTATATATATATATATATATATATATATATATATATATATATATATATATATATTATCGAAACAATACTTTTTAATAAAACGAAAGTAACAATCACTTTTAGAACAAATTTCTCTTATTGAAAATAATTACTTTTTTCAACAATTGCCATCGCTAATCAATGAAAGCAGCGAATAATTTCCGTGAATCATAATGCGCATATTATCGTCAAAGATCATTTTACGATTAAAATACAATGTCTTATCTATATCAGCACATAGTATGTATTTTCGTGTAATACACGGTGTAAATTTGAGGATTAGGATTCGTATCGGCCAGGTAGGTAAGATCCGAGGGTGGCTCCATCCAAGGCTTTTTGTTCTTTGACCGGAAAAAAAGTTGACGAATGAGAAAAAGTTGAGGTGCGATAAAAGTTAGGAAGGACGAAACCTGAGCGGCGGGAAAGCAGAATTCGTGATGCGATGCGTCGTAGGCTGATGCGCCAGTCGATGCGTCGGACGATGCTCGTCGTCGACTCGTTGGATCGAGTAGACGTCATCTGCCCCGGCGCGGCACAAACAGCCAGCCGGTTACGTAAAGGTCGGTCACCCGGCCACGTTCTTCTCCGACAACAGCGTTGCCCGCCATCGTTCCATTACTTCGCGCCCTTAACGCGTTTATTGTCGAGCCAATTTTGTCATAAATCGATACATATATTTAATATCTTTCATCGTATCTCATTTTCCCCATTAATAGAAACGTCCACGGGTTCATAGTTGTCATTTTCATCAATTTTATGCGCTTAGACCGCATTTCAATTCGTCATAACTTATAATTATATTTTTATACATTTTATGAATTTATGACTTATAATTACAATCCTATTGACGTATTGTAAATCAGTTGGGTAATATCTGTTATCAATCACACGCATTAATGATTAGCGTAATAATTGGCTTAACGAGATTTTTCTTTCCCCCCTTTTTTTTTTATATTTATCCATTTCTTATGCCCCCTCCCCTCTTATTGCATGGAATTGCGTCGAACTGCGCAGATAATTAAAATTGGTTTTTCCTTTCTTATACAATGATCCAAATGCTTCGATTGTATTTTCTAAAGAACTATTATTAAAATTATATCGATTTCGTAATAGTTTACGTTAGTTCAATGATCGCTTATTAAGGGTTTCCGATCTCAAAGAACGGAACGGACGGCCGGAGAACGGTCAAAGAACGTACGAAAAGAAATACTCGTTCGAGAAACACGCGATCATAGTTCGTTACGAACGAACGATCGATCATCCGGAGCAAACCTTGGCATTCGATCGTAGATAGAAAACAGAGCACGTCTATAGCCAACATCGCGACAACTATCGATCTTACTAATGAATGAACCTGTTTCTCGTATTCTTCTTTATGCAAGCCTCTTTCTCTTCTTTTTTCTTTTTTTTTTTCATTTCCACAAGATAGATAAGAGCAAGTAAAAATACGTTACTTTTTATCGATAATCTTATTAACCTTTCATTGCAGTATATAATTTAAATGTAACACGATTCGAAGTTATCAGATAAAAATTATGGAAATAGAATATGTAATTGAATTTTTGAAACTTTTCGATGCGATAGAAAAATTACGAATGTCAACGTAAAATCAACTGTGAGTCCATTGAAACGAACATTTTTTTTTCATACCTACCAAAAAAAAAGAAATTATATAACGCAATATAAAATTTAATTATTAACGTAAATGAAAATAATCGAATCGAACCGTTTTACTACTTCGATCGAATACGAATCAGATCGTTCTATCGTAAAGCGAGAAGCTATCGCGCTTCAAGTCGTTTTAACGAGAATTTCGATGAGTTGCGTTCTGAGAAGCACGATTACAATCTCGACCTAACGTTAAGAGTTTCTTAAGCGACGACGAACGTTAGAACGAATTTATTAGGCGAGAAACGTTTAAAGCACCTTCGCTTATAAGCTCCACCGCGACGATATGTCATTACTACTAATAGCTGTTTAACGATTAAGCGTATTTCAACTACTCGCACGTTCTACAAGAGATCGTGTCTAGGATAAGATTTATTGAAATTTGTCGTGTCGTATCATATATCAGCAAAAATTAAGTTCGTCGTCTCGAAAATCGCCTTCACCTTCATTTTTCGTAATAGACTTTGGAATCGTTTCATTCACGAACCAAAACGACGATCGATTTCGCAATGAATTTTCGATCGTCCGAACTTGTCCTTTCTCTCAGGTTTCGTAAAAAAGAAAAAAAAATCGACCAATATCGTTTACGATTCGTCATTTCCAATAAACGAAAAATATGCTTTCCTCCAACACTCGTGGAAACAGTCAAGGTTGTACAACGAAAAAATCGATATATATATATATATATATATATATATATATATATATATATATATATATTGTTATAGCTAGAATGAGCTACCTTACGTAAGTCGTTCTCCTATTCTCTATAGATATTGTTCCTTCGAACGAGTGAAAAGAAAATATTCACGTGAAAATGATAGACATAAGAAGGAAACATTTTTAATCGATCTGATCATTTGTTGACAATATAAATACGAATGTTACAATTGAATATTATATATTAGAAAAACGTACGTACACAATCTTTATTACGATATTCATGTAAATTTATCAAAACGGATACGAGGTAGCTCCTGTAATAATCGAATATTTCATTTATTTTAACAATTGGCATGAGCCGTCGGTGCTCACAGCGCGTGCCGGAAATTCATTCTCCACCAACATATAGAAAGAGTTCTCGCCACGAAGGCAATGACATTGCTCACAATGCCAGGATGCACTCCCGTCGTTTGCACCCGTCTGCCTCCGCTTGTCTCCGCGTCCACTCGACGTCACGCTCTCCTCGTCGAATCGACTCTTCACGGTCCACGCTTTCGAAGTACGCGTCTCCTCTCTCTCTCTCTCTCTCTCTCTCTTTCTCCCTCCTTTCTCAAACCGATCTCCTCATGACTCGCAAGAAACGCATTTAAACTATCTTCGTTCTTCGACTATATTTGGTCACACGTTGAACGTACAGGAACGAATATCCACCACTTGTCATGTCGTAGGCTATTTCAATATACAAAAAAAAAGAAAACAGTATTATTAAAACTACGTAAAAATTTATTTATTCGAATAAATCATTTATTATTAACTTAACGTCTTATATCTATAATTGTTCGCTTAAATATAAAATTAATCGATGATGTAGAAATCTATGACAAGTTTACATATGTACGACTAACAATTATTTATTTCTATATTAATAAGTATATGTTAGTAGACAAGAAAGAAAAAACAATGAACACACGGATAAATTGAGATAATAGAATGAAATAATAATGAACAACGAATAGTCGCATACGTGAAACCAACTCGAACTCGATGTTAGCCCATAAAACGAGAACGTAGAATCTATTTCGAGATAGATATGATTAGAAAATAAAATTCATCGTCGTGTTAAGCCTCGGACGTCTTCCCATCATATACAATTTGGCTTATCCGACCAAACGATTTCAACTTAGCAACGATGAACAAAAGTACAGATAACCATCCGTATTGCTTATGCCGTGGTGTAGTTAGTAGGCAATTAATATATGTCCGTAATTTGTTTAATCGACCATATCGACCTGAATTCGTACTTGGATAGATCTTAAAGCGTAAAGATACTAATCTTTACAGTTTTTTTTTTTTCGATCGATGTTAGATAACGAATGTATTTCGCAATAGTTCGAAACTATAATGTCTATATAGAAGCAAAAAAAATTATGCAAATATTATAATATATTCACGCATAACCTATAATTTCTGGTTAATTTGTATATCCAAAAATCGATAATCGATTGTACGAGTTAACGTAATTATTACTTTTGACTTAGTTAACGTTACAATTGACAGATAAATTTAATTGACCAAATGTAACAAATTTCGAGTCAATGTACTCGTAGCACATCGATAAAAAATATTAACTTTGAACTTACATAATATCGACGCAAGTAGTATCTCATAATTAAAGAGAAAAAATTTGTTTTACGTATTATATATATATATATATTTATATATATATATATATTATATATATATATATATATATATATATATATATATATATACTTTAGCCAAATTGGTATTCTCGGCAAGAAGAAATGATGAACAGCAGTTTCTACGACAGGTTATTTTCTTTTGTTTCAGTGCCAAACAGCCCACTCCATCTTAGCAACAGGGCCCACGTCTTGCTCTTGTTAAAGAGGCCGCAAGCGTCTCTCACAGATGCCGATCAGGCGGTTAGGCTTAGGCCTGACTGGGGCAAGGTGAGTTTTAACATTGTATTTTTCTTTTTCTTTTCTTTTCTTTGGAACAGAACGAAGGAAAATTTGTTCGTGACTAACGATGATCTTATCGGCAGGGTCATTATAGAAGAGGAGTAGCATTATCGGCTTTGGGTAGATACGAAGAAGCCTTTTTCGCCCTTTGCATTAGCGTTGCCATCGACAAGAATCCTCAAGTAGTACGGCACGAACTAACCAGGGTAGGTAAATATAATTTCCCTCCTTTTCAACTACCTGGTGCCAAAGCGTAAGACAGACAGACAGGGTAAACAAAAGAGAATAAGAGTTCTTTGAAACGATGACGTTTCCTTCAACGTATTCGCTATTGTCACTTTAACAACTCATTGTCGTTGCGCGATAGTCGTCAGGTGAGTTTGCCGCTCGTTATCATCAACTCCCTACGTTTCCTCTTTAACTGACCCTTAACCGTAATCACTTGTATTCTTTTATCTCTCTTTGTAACGAGTAAAGTAGTACCTTCGTTATTTGAATTTTTTTTATTTTTTTATTTTTTTATTTTTTTATTTTTTTATTTTTTTGTAATTCAACGGAACGTCCTGTTTATCGTAGCAACGTGCTTTATTATACAACGATATTGTATCTCGTTCTCCATCGATGCAAATGTATATATCACACGTAACGTTCGTGTATCATTTTATAACGATCAAAATAAAATATTAAAACATTCGAGATCAAATCCAGGAATGAAACGACAAAAGCGTATGCTAATTCGCAAAAAGAAAAATGAAACAAAAGAAGGGGACGGTAAAAGATTTGGATAGTCGACATAATTTTGCAACTAAAACGATATGTTATATAAATTAAGAAATTCAATATAAATTATTTTGTTAATTTTTGATTTTATCTAAACTATATAAATGTCAATCTCAATAAATAAATTATTATTTTATTACTTTATTAAAATCACGAAATAATTTTATTAGCCGAACGCTTTCTCTCTCTCTCTCTCTCTCTCTCTTTTATTTATATCTTACCATTGATTCATATAATATATGGTAGGTTCCTCTGTAATTACAAAAAAAAAAAAAAAGAAAAAAAAATTCTATAGCCATTCGTAAAGAGAGGAGTGAGAAAGATAAAATAAATGATAAAAAAACGTCGTACGAACCTTTCACTCTGCTCCTTTCGAATAGACTGGAAACTCTTTAAATCCGTTCTCGCATTATCTTTCTAGGTGTTGCATAGAATGTTATTGGCCGATTTACGTCGGCAGAGCGTTATGCAGCAGCGCACACCGTACAATTTAATAGAAGGTGTGCCCCGCACGAGGAGCCGTCACCAATTAACAAATCCCAAGCGTAATCGACGTGCCGCGTTTAATTGTTCGGATTGCGAGGACGATAGTAGCGGCGGGGAGGAGGAATTCACACAGGTATGACCGTTTCTTTTCTTATTGTCCTTTTCGGTTACTTTTCCATTATTTTTTTTATTTTTTTTTTTTTTATCATTATCGTTTCCTCTTTGTAATCCATTACTGTGCTAAAACGGTAACACGAAAAAAAACAAAAAAAAAAAAAAACAGAACCATTTACGTGATTTTATTTTCACATATTTTTATTTAACCTTCATCCGTCCGGCGAACTTTTGATAGGCCCGTGACCTATGACACCGCGTAATTAAAATCTAATTAATATATCTTTTTGCTAATGATTCAAACGCACCGCATAGATTACGTAAATATTATTGCTATCATCGTTGATATCGTGACCGCGATAAAAGGTGACGATTAATCAGTAATCGTTCACCGCGTCTAATTATAAACATGATACTCGGACTCTCAATGTAGACTCCTACGTGACTGTCTATCATCGTGTTTTTGACCACAGAAAGAACTATAATTAATTGGACAATGAGTTGAATACCCATTGTTTGAAAACTACTCCGAAATCATGCGAATTTGTAGAATGTGAAATCGACCTACTCGAACAACAGCTAACTTACCTTTTGCTTTTTATATAATTTTATTGTTTCTTCCTTTTTATCGCAGACGATAAGTCGAAGACTTCTCTCGAATAACGCCAAACTTCAAACGATCTTGGACCGAGTATCTCAAGATATGGAAAAACTGAAAAGTAAGTGACCGAAGAAAAAAAGAAAAAAAAAAAAAAAAAAGATTAATTCTTTGCACCCGAAATGATAACTCTCAACCTCGATTAATATTTTGTATGAGCATAGTATCAAAGATTTATCGTTTATTTAGGTAATTAAGTTACTTTTTTATCAAATATATTTTTTTGGTACATTTTATGATAATTGAAATATAAAGTCTATTTAAAAAATTAAATTCCTTCGAATTAAAGCAACGTTACGTACGTAGTAGAGAAATAATAATATTTATTATTTATTGTTAATTTTTCACGCGAGGGATATATCGACGCGAATAGAAAACTAAGTTACGAGAAATGAAAGGTTAAGTCGACTTTGATTTCGTAAATACTTACGTACGTGCATTTCATCTTGATTGTGAACTCTTAAAAATAAGAATCCTTTTTAGGAGTGGAAGCAAGACCGGCGGAGGTACTATTGCCGCCATTCGCGGATGGTACTGTCGGTGAATTAGACTGTATTTTATGCTGTCGACTACTTTGGAAACCGGTAACAACACCGTGTGGGCATACGTATTGTTGGATGTGTCTAGATAGGTGTTTGGATTATTCCTCGGCCTGTCCATTGTGCGTCACATCTCTCGCCGACGTAAGTCGTTTATTTCATTGAATAATTGAAATAATTTTGTTTGATAAACATAATTATTACATTGCAAATATTTCGATAAGTAATTCGGATATATATATATATATATATATATATATATATATATATCGATAAGTAACCCAGATATATATATATATATATATATATATATATTTTATATATCGCTAACGTACTGTAAACCTTTAAACGGTAAAATTAAATCGATTAAATTGACTAAACCGATTCCGCCGCGGCTTGTTAGTCACGAGCCGTTACTCACGGGCAACATTTTGCGAAGATTGAAGGAAGAAGACTCGCACGGACGCGTTCTTATGACGACGATTGCAGCTTAAATAAGACAGAATGCTTTCTACCGTTAAACGATGCCTCATAGATCTTTAACGATCGTTCTTCGCGGTCTTTGTGGTCTAATACTATGAGCTTCCGCGTTTGTAAAGCTATTAGCAATTGTCTATATTTAAGGATATTATCGGTTAATGACAAAAATTCTGTTGGTAAGAAGAAAGGCCATCCAAGGGAAGCGACACCCGATGATTTTGTGGTATCTCTACGATCTTCTTCTTCCTTTCTTCTCTCTAACTATTAATTTTATTTATTCGCAATGTGTATTGCGCAACGACGAGCGAGCCGAGTTTCTGAGAAAGCATTGCGAGATTCGAACGTACGATATTTCACTATTAAATTAACATCTGCGAAAGGAGTTCTTTAAAAGCGTTGTATTTTGTTTGACGCAATGGCCGAGATGTAGAGAGGAGGGTGGGGCGGAGCAGTGGCAAGAAAGTTAACGCATCATTATTTATTTGCAGTATCTAGCAAGTAGTCAAAAAACTGTGACTGACTTCATAGAAAAGGCTCTAAAAATCGTAGCGCCAGCTGAATATGCGGCTAGAGCAGCGAGTCATCGACTCGAGTTGGTTCAAGGTCTCGGTCTTCTGGACAGCGAACAAATTGCTGTATTTGTATGCACCACTGCATTTCCATGCGTCGCCTGTCCCTTGTTCGTTTACGAGCCTAGATATCGATTGATGGTCAGAAGATGCGTGGAAAGCGGTATCAAACAATTTGGTATCGCTGCGTGTCTTAACAAAGAATCAAGCGGTACAAAAAGGTAAGATATTCGTTTCGTTACTAAAATTACTTTGTTCCAATTCGATTTTAGAAATTATTCAATTTTAGAAATTATTCGATTCTTGATGATTCATTACTTTCGATATTTTCCCAGGTACGCGGAATACGGTACGATGCTTGAAATTCGGGATCGAGTTTTACTCAAGGATGGTTGTAGTATTCTTAGTACGCTAGGTAGAAAAAGGTTCAGAGTAATTTCCGGCGGTGAGAGAGACGGATACGACACGGCTCACGTTGAATTTCTAAGGGACACAGTGGTACAAGGAAATCAATTATTGAATCTGCTGGAATTACACGATAAGGTAGGTTCGAGCGTACGTTCATTTACGTATGTCAATTGCGAATAGATTAACAATAAGATTCGTAGATTGGATTAGGAGAATACCCGTGGGCCCTCTTACGGAGTAATTAAAAAAAAAAAAAAAAAAAAAAAACTTCCTGTCTTCGTCGCAGGTACGAGCAAAAGGTAGAAGATGGTGGAACACGGTGCCGTCTTATCAACAATCCGAAATTCAACGAGTCTTCGGTCGCATGCCCGACACAGAAGAGGATTGGCCGAGACTTCCGGACGGGCCCTCGTGGACGTGGTGGTTATTAGCCATATTGCCTCTTGGCCCGCAACTTCAAGTTGGTATATTGGGTACTACCAGTTTGGAAAAGAGACTGAGAGCCATCGAGAAGACTTTAGATCACATGGAACAGAGACAACTCACTGTTGCGCCTGCGCCGTCGGAAGAAACGACAACTTCCTCGAGTATTTGCAGAGATAGGCGGGCCATAACGGAGAGGACGGTCTCGGTTTTTCAACAATCCTAGAGATTTTCTACGTCGTCTTTTCTATTCCTCTAGATTCTATTAATAAAACCTTCGCCTAAAACTCTAACGCGAAAGGAATAGAAGTACGATCGATCGATAATCAATCGTCTTCGACGATAGGGATAGATTAACAGATTCGGGAATTATCGAATTTCTCGGATCATTCTACTCGAATCCTTCCTATCTTTCTTCCTTCCTTTTCCTCTCGCGTCTTTTTAATCAAGTATTTTCGCTCGAGTGCTCGCTCCATTAATTCGGCACTCGTTAAACCCTCGATCGGATGCCTTATCGATTAATTGATACTACGAGCGATTTCGCACCAGCGACATATCCGGTATAACAAAGTAAATGTAAAAAAATGTATAAGCTAAATCGCTAACCTCGATGAGGCAAGCCGATATTCTTTCCGCTATTGCAATACGCAAATCTGTTCTTCCAAAATATTTTATATATATATATATATATATATATATATATATATATATATATACATGTGTGTGTGTGTGTGTATGTATATATATATGTATATACACACACGACACGATACTATACATTTGTGTACACATATGCGCGTACGGCTGATAACGTTCGCCGACGAAGAGCTGATTATATGAGGTTTGAACGCATCAAAAAAAGAAAAAAATTTCTTAAGCTCTTACATCGTTTCAAGTCCGGATGCACACTTTACGTACGAGCAATCAAACCTTCGACCAAAAAGATAAATACTTTTTATTAAGAAATGTTACTAACCCCATTATGCTCTCTTTCCAACTCTATATATCCATTTCTCTTTTTGCCTCTATACATAATACGTGTGTAGATATAACGTCTCTCTTTCAGCTCTTCAAAATCAGTCGCTATCGTTGCTATATGATTCATAATCCGGCCGTTTTTGCTGCCGGAAGATGGATTTAACACGAAATTTTCGGTCGTTCCTTCTATTTAACGGCGCGATGAGCACTTTTAAAGCGGCACGAAATGTAGACTTTTTATACCACTCAAATTTATTCCGTCATCCATAAGACTTCTCGACCACGCTAGCGTATAGTAATTTATTTTCATGTTACTTTTAATATCATCGATTCTTAGAGGTAGAAAGTCTAACGAACTAGAAACGTCATATCAATCATGCAATCAAGTATTTACAGGAAGAATAGATACGTTTTTCGTTAGAGAATATATTACGATGACACTATCGCAAAATGAAGAAAAGGTACACTCTATTACTATTTGAATAAATATTATAAAATTTCTATCGTTAGCACCAACGACGCCGACGTCGATAATTTTTCGCATCGGCGACGAGGATAATCGTCCGCGAATTCGCACTATCAATATTTTTCCTATCGAAAGTATATGAACGTATGAAAGAAGAAAGAAAACTTTTTTCATCCTTTTATAATCGTTACGGATCATTATTATTATTATTATTATTATTATTATTATTATTATTATTATTATTATTATTATTATTATTATTATTATTATTACTATTATTATTATTATTATTATTATTATTATTATTATTATTATTATTATTACTATTATTATTACTATTATTATTATTATTATTATTATTATTATTATTATTATTATTATTATTATTATTATTATTATTATAACGTAGGCAAGTACGTACGCGAATATAACTGACGTAATTTGTTGTTTTCGCGACGATTAAATTAAAATTATACTTTAGATTTATACTCTATTCTCTAAACTTTTACGAAGTTGTGAATCATGCATTGTGATATTATTCTATAGCCTAACTTGTATATTATTACTAAAGCAACATTACAAATATTATGTAATGCTACGTGACTTTCCATTTTTACTTCAACATTTCTATATTTATCTTCATCTCTTCATATTGAACATTGTAATAAAATATTATGAAATCGAAGCTTTAAACGTTTACATTTGTTGCGACAACCATATTTGTTATACGTGGTAAAATATTACACGATTATATTGAAGGTTCGATCGTTAAAAGATCGTCCCATTTCTTTTGCTGTTCTACGATTGGTCATCGCCTTAGTCGATATCCAATAGAAATCATTCGATCAATCGTTTCTCATCGCTCTCCCTTGCAACTTCCAATATTTTCGTGTAGTAGAACGAAATCAAGCGAAGAGATCGAATCGGAATCGATGTAGAAGCCCCGAGAGCACGGAGAAGCCGAGTATGATTGGTAAGGTTGAATATTTGGAAAAATATTCGGTGGCACCACCACCTAGCAGAGACTACTATGGCCTTAAAATTCATCAGGACGAGGTGTCAGCGATGATCATCGAAAATTTTCTCAGCTATATAACCTTATTTTCCTTTCGTCTTAATTATTCCGTTAGGTGATACTCTATATCTGGAAAATATCTCACGGACCACACAGGACGCCGATTTCACGTTCTACCAAGTTTCTTGAATTCGATCAGGACAAAGCTTTGCAGGAAGATATAAAGCGATCTTTCGGTATGACTCTAATCGATATTTTCGGGGTCTAATCAAAATGACTTTTACATTGAGGATCGAAGAAAAACAATTTTCCTTTATTAAATACAATTTCATGCTACTTTCTTTGCTTTTTGTTTCTTTTTTCTGTTTCTTTTCCTTTGCAACGAGACAGGTGAGCACTTCGTAAATTACGTTAAAAGTATCGCTGAAGGAAAGGGGAATACGCTTTTAACGTTACCACGATCTTCGTTAGGCAAAATCGTTGAATTCCTTGAGTTCGAAGATATCGTCAATTTATCTTCATTGTCACGTATTGCGAATGTAGTAAGTGATCGATGCGATACGCGAAAAAAAAACGATTCATTTGAAAATGATTTATAATAATTATTAACGATCAGATCTTTAGCGATAATTTCATCTGGGAAGCTTTATACAGAAGGCACAAGAGGTTTAATATTCGTAGAGAGGAAAGGGATTACGCTATGGCTTATGGTTGGAAACAAGCATTCAAAGAAAAACAAATGGCGGTCTCTTCCGGACTACATAAAGTATGGAAATTTTTATTAGGCGAATGATAATGATCGTAAATATATATATATATATATATATATATATATATATATATATATATTTTAATGTTTTATACTTTCACAGATACCAGGATCAACGATCAAACGTGATAACTTAAAAATGGAGCATCGATTGACCAAATCCATAAGCGGTCCATTAAAAACTATATCCAAAGCATCGAGTTCCTCTATAAACAGCGAAACTGTGGCGCCCTTGCAAATTACTCAAAAAAATGCAGAGACGAATTTAACGAAATCATTTAGAAATAACGTGATCGATGACGCTGCTAAATCGATTCAAACGGACAAGAAAACGAATACGAACATCAAGAAGGTTAATAACGCGAAAGTGAATAGAACGCATAACGCAAAGAGTGGTGTTATCAAAGAAAAATCGATTGTACGGAAAACAGAATCGAAGCACGACGTTCGTGAATCATTTTCCGATTCGATGACGGTAACTCGAAAAACTGGTACGACCCAACGAAATCAAAAATCTGTCGTTACCGCGAAAGGTCCTAATACGACAATGGATATAACCGGGAAAGGTAAATTCGGTGATTCGAAAAGGAATGTACAAAGTAAAAGTACCCTGTCGATGATAAAATCGAACGATGTAGTCACGGCTGGTCAACAAGTCAAAAGCAAATCTCGATCTAAAAATAAAACCAAGACGAAGACGTTGACACAAAATGATTCGAACATTTTAAGTACCGACAAATCGTTTTTGGACGAATCGTTGGTCATGAAGAATGAAAATTTCGAATTGGCTTGTCTGATAGAGGAAAGTCTAAAGAGAATTCGTAGTCCAAGGACAGTATTCGATTACGATTTCAGTTATCTCAGGGATTCGAAAACTTCATCCGATGCAACGAGAAATAATGAGGATACTGGTAAAACGATAAGTATGATGAAAGATTCGAAGCGAGATCAAGGTACTACGAGACTCGATCGTTTGTCGGAAAATTCTGATTCCATGACTACATTATCGAACGATTCTATAATCGACGATTTTAAGGCGAATGAATCGGATCGTTCCGCGATTAAAATTCCAACGAGAGAGAAAAATAAATCCTGGGATTCGAAAATGGTTACGTTGCCGAATGATTCTATGATCGACAATGTTAAGGCGATTGAATCGGATCGTTCTGCGATCAAAATTCCAATGAGAGAAAAAAACAAATCTTGGGATTCGAAAATTATTACTGGTCGAGACGAGACGATCGAACGTGTCACCGATTTTAATAAAAAGTCGCCTAAGAAAAGTCAAAAAATAACGGATGAAATGGATAAGAAATATTCTATCCCTAAAGGGATTCAAATGCCCATTAAAAGTCCAAAAATAACGGATGACATGGATAAGAAATATTCTATCCCTAAAGGGATTCAAATGTCCATTAAAAGTCCAAAAATGATGGATGAAATGGATAAGAAATATTCTATCCCGAAAGATATTCAAATGCTCATTAAAGCTCCAAAAATAATGGATGAAAAGGATAAGAAATATTCTATCCTCAAAGATATTCAAATGCCCATTAAAGGTCCAAAAATAATGGATGAAGTGGATAAGAAATTTTCTATCCCCAAAGGGATTCAAATGCCCATTAAAAGTCCAAAAATAATGGATGAAATGGATAAGAAATATTCTATCCCCAAAGATATTCAAATGCCCATTAAAAGTCCAAAAATAATGGATGAAATGGATAAAAAATATTCTATCCCCAAAGATATTCAAATGCCCATTAAAAGTCCAAAAATAATGGATGAAATGGATAAGAAATATTCTATCTCCAAAGATATTCAAATGCCCATTAAAAGTCCAAAAATAATGGACGAAATGGATAAGAAATATTCTATCCCTAAAGGAGTTTTAAATAGTATCGATATAATGAAGTCTTTGAAGTCGAGTAGTCCGGTGATTAAATCGACCACAACGTCCGGGAAAAATTTCATGGCATCTTCTACAAACCGATTTGCCTTGAAAAAAAGTTTGAACGAGCTGCGAAAGGATCAAATAATACAATACAATTAAAAGAACGTATTCATCCAATCCAACGATACGCGAGGATGGTAAATGATACGATAACTCGCATGATGCAACACACAACGCAAAAATATAGAAATTTTCATCAAAACGAAAAATTCTTATTTGTCGTTAATATCTCGTATCATCCTGATAATGAATTATGTTTCTATAAATGATCACGGTTTGATGATATATCTTTAAATACATAAGTTTTCGTATAACATCTCGTATTTACATTGTCACTATTTTGAAAATAAACTTTAGCTTTAATATTAGCAGAGTAAAGTGTTTTTAAAAATTGTCGTCTCTTCCTGAACTCATATATTATATATCATATATCATATATATATATATATATATGTTATATGTTATATGTAATGTTTAAAAACATATTATTCCATTAGATATATATAATACAATTTCCTAATTACTACGTCAACTATTAGAAATCGTATGTATTTCTCACAATTATTTCAGTTTTATATACTTTTGTAAATTTATACGAGATTAATCTCGAAATGTATCATTTCTTCTATAAATAACAATACGAATCTTATCAAACAATACAAATATCGACGATTAACCGAGATTAGAACCTCAAACTTTATTGTCATTATTAAGCCTGACAGTATTAGTGCATTTATACCGTTTGGAGAAAGCAAAATGTATGTTTTCTCTGTATAATTATTATTTAAAATGCATATAATTATTATTTATATGCATATTAATTAATAAGTATCATCAACGTAAAAATGAAATTTGTGCATTTATCATAAATTGCATAACTTTCAAAGTGTGAAATCAAAGATTTGCCCTCGTATAACTCGAACGTCAATGCAATCGCATTTGCTATAATGAACTTTTGAACACACGTTTCATTTTTAGCTGTATGATTCACCATTATAATATATTATATCTCGAATACTTTGATCACAATCGCTTTTACCATTACACACATGAAAAATTTACAATTTCTCTCGCTGTATTCGATATCAGGATATCGAAGATATTTAAGATAATTTTCTTTTTATTTTTTAATTTTAATTGACGATATCGCGATTCGCACCCTTATTTCATCGAGGATCATGGCTTTATACAATTTCGTTTTCTCGTGATTTTATATGATAATTTGATAAGTAAAAATTCACAAAATCTTTACAAGGAACGAAACTACCGCCATGGTTCGGTTTCGTTATACATTCTTTCTATATTATCGCGTAGCATTTTTTCTTGATCTGCAATGAAAGAGATACTTTAATGTATGTCGCATCAAATTTCATTAAATAAAAAACACAACATAAGTATATAGATTATAAAAAGAAAAAGACATTTTAGAATTGTCAGTAACAATAAAAAGGAGATACGATGTTAGTCTACGTTTACCTCTCGTTAAATTTGCAATCACGCATTGTTTTCTGAGAAACTCCAAACAAAGGGCACGGGAGAGACCGAAGGCGTGCATGTTACAGGTGAAAGTACTAAAAAGACGTGATAAAATACAACGAAAAAAATACAATCGAAAAGTATCACGATATTGATCGAATTTTAATACTTACCCTAATTGCCCGAAAACAATATTGGCTTGAAATTTTCTATCTTCTGCCGCAATCGCTTCCTGGTCTAAAGATTTTGGCCTCGGTGGTACCGGCCTTAAGGCTCTTTCACATTGCACGGCATCGAAAAAAGCTGCAGTCCAAAACCTCATTGATGTCCAGATTGGTTGAACGCGTAAATGCGTGTAAAGATATTCACGATACGGTTCCAAGCCCGGTACCTCGACTGATCGAAAATAAAACTACGTTTAATTGCTCGTAATTTCGATTTACGTTATACACGAATACTAACCCTCGTGATAAAAGGTAAAACACATATTCATGAGATTTTTGGCTGGCGCAAAATCGTCAGCTTCGTGGCATTCGAAAAGTGCCACCGCAAAATGTTGAGCGAGCGAGTAAAATGAAGCTTCCGTTACGCACGCACGCGCTCTTCTCGCATTAACCACTCTGGAGAACCA
>OU964971.1:5700940-5733440 GCA_918808275.2 Dolichovespula sylvestris | reverse complement strand
TCATATTTATATCCGTATACTTTCCCATTGAGAATGAGTGGTAATAGAGGCAAAGAATAAAAGGAGAAAAGATCTCAGCTCGCCTTGGAAGTCTCAATTTTCTACGCGCCAAGTGCTCTTCTTCTTTCACAGGTTGATGGGGAGGCGACGAGGGAGTCGACGACGGCGTTGTCAATTCATTCTCTTCTAAACTATTACTCAATGCTGATCCTATTCTATTCCCTAAGCCTTGAAGGTATTCGCCGCTACCTCCTAAAGCGGATCTTACAGTTCTGAGAGCTCCTCGAGTTCGACCAATTAAAGAGCCTCCTGTCGTGGATGATAAAGGCGTTGTAACGTCCACCATATCTTCTAACGCAAAAATTATTGAAATTAATTTTACACGAAGAAAAGATAATGACAGGGAATAATTGTCAAAATCTGAGATATTTCAAAACGTACAAATTTAAAACAAAATCGCATCGTATTAGATTATAAACGAATTAATCAAAAAAATTATATCGATTGTAGCTTAATTTTTTGAAAAACGTTTTCAACGCGAACAGAAACAAATATCGTTATATATTATCGCTTATTTAGTTTATATATATATATATATATTTATAACTAAATGTTGTTTATATTCAGTAATAAAAAAAAATGAGACGACGACTACTGATTTAGGTGATCGCAAAACATTTGGTAACTCTTCCCTAAAGAGCTTTAAGCTGCAAAGAACGATTTTAAAATACCTTCTTGTCGATAACGTCCGATCGAAATTGAAACACATTTTATACGATTAAAAAAATGATTAAGTACGTAAAGGTACAAAAAAAGACGATCTTAGATGAAAAAAATTAAATAAAACAGATATAAACACGCATTGTCAATGTATGTATATAGGTATATAGGTCATCTCGCTTGTTTACCTATGAGAATACACGTTCACGAGTTTAAACCTACGCATATCCATAGATAAGTAGGAAAATTTGAATGAGAGGAATTTTTAATGTCGCAAACTCCATTACGAATAATGGTATACGTGACACATGTACATAGAATTCATGATTTAATGAAAAATCGCGAAGATCGTTCTACATGACGATAGATTTAATGAAAATAACTTGCCATGCACTTACAATACTGAAGGAATATGAAATATTGCGCACGATGTATGTAGTGGATGTTGAATATCGATCGATTTATCAATAAAACAAACTTAGATACTGAATATCATATCACGAGAATTGTTAAGCGTATTTGTTCGAACCCGACGAGTGAATTAAGTATAACTACTTCGAACTACATAGATGTATCTATACATAGAATATAGGTAAGTATGCGATCATATACATTATTGAAAAAAAAATAGTTCTGAATAATAAATAAATAATATTATCGAATTTTTCTAACCATATATTTTGCCGTCGAATTTACTGATACAATTGATTAAACAAATACAATTTTTTGTTTATTTTTTATTATTGTACATAATACCGTTATTAGGAACGATCAATTTTACTATCAAATTATAGAATTCTATCGTTCGACAATTTTTCTTCCAATCACATTTCTATTAATCTCGATAATTTAAAAAGCGAGCTTTTATATAACAAATAATTATGTAAATAATTATTCGACGTGAAATTTTTAATTTAAACATTCATTGAATCAACCAAATGCGATCTGGCATTATGAACTCATTCTTGGATAAACATTATAATCATCACGGATATCCTTTAGTGATAACGTTATAAATGAGTTATCGTCGAAAATGTTATACAATTTTAACCTAATAATACGCATTTTTAATTCTTCTTGGGGAAATATCAAATTATATATCTTAATAACAAACCGCTGTATATAATTTGATAATCATGATAGAGAAAGAAAATAGAAAGAAAAAAGGGAAAAAGAGAATAGAACAAATACGCGGAATATAAACTTCTTTATATTATTGATTTTACCTGCATTCATATATCGAACATTTGATGCGATAAGATAGTTAAATTAGCGTAGCGCTCGTTACTGAGGATGATGCAAATGTTCGGATTAGTATGGTTAAGGCATATGTCTATCGATCACGTAAAGCATATCGACAATGAAAAAGATGCTTATTTTCTTTTTCCTTGAAATGATTTATTATACGTATACGATAAGGCTAATACTATACTTTACAATACAATGTCCTTGGAATATTTTGTCCTCGTAATGTATGAAACAATAAAAATGAACAATACGTACTGATTAATTATCGTAAAAAAAAAATAAAACGAATGATTTTAAAGAAAAATATTAATCGTTTGGGAAAAAGAAACGTCGGTATTATTACGTGCATGCTTATTTCTGATTCAGAACAATGAAAGACCGCAATGCGATCAAATGATCGATTAAAGCTAACAGTAAATAAAGGAATCATGCGATAAAATGCCGGTAAAGTAAAGTGCATTGACTCGAAGTAAACATTTAAATGTAATTAAACGCATCGTCAGAGAACGCAAGTAACCGCAATGCAGCTCTATCTATATCACATTCTTTTCGTCATGCGGGTCGTTGCAAAATCTATTCCAGGTTTCTTGTTTTTTCATTTTTCCTTTTTTTTTTTTTCTCTATTATACGGGTCTTTTAGACAATCGTTGATCTTTTTTCAAAACGATTTTTATCCCTAACGCAATCGAAATCAATTCGAAATAACTTAAAGAAAGCTATAATAACGTAAAGGCTGTCCTCTCGATAACATATGTAATATCAAAATGAAAATATAATGTACATACCCCTTTGTTATTAATAATTATACTTTCAACGTGACACTTTTGTCTTCCCTCAACACCTTATACAAATAATCGCAATCGATAAAACTCGATCACATCTTCGAGTTTCGTTTAAAAAAAAAAAAAAAAACACCAAGAAACACTCTGACGGGCTTACGTAAATATTTAAATCGACGTTAGCCTATATGTCTTATTCGCTTTTAAAAGCGCGATTTCAAACAAAACTTTACGGTTTGGTGTATGTCAATGAATGAAATTTCCGAAAGTAGCTGTTTTGTCAATGAAATATGACAGATCGTAAAAGTAACTTTCGCACAGATAGCTCCGTTGATTTGCGCTACGCAAAGTGTTGCAGCTGCTTACGTTTCTTCCAATACAGCTCGCGTTACGCTTCCCACATATGATCCGATTAAGCGATGCGCATGCGTTTCTAGCGATCAATAACACGATGGTCTTCGTTTACCAGCACGTTGCGAAACTACTAGGGACATCGAGTGGAATCTTTAATCTTTACTGAATGACAGTCGATAACATATCGACTGCTGGTAAAGAATCTCATTGCTAAAAATAAAAATCCTTATAAATATCTAATGCATTTATATCATTTCGATTTATAAATTGTTTCATAAGGATAAAGGAAATAGTGAACCCTGAAAGAAACAGTTTCAGCGAAGAACGAACGAAAGAAATATTTATCAGATAATATATTTAAGAAATAGGACATCGTAGTATTCCATGTTCGATTTAGGAGGCAGATTTTTAGTTTTGTTTATGATATTAAATAAATATTAAGTAAGTTAGCATTATTGAAATTATTCGTATTCATGCAAAATCTTTCATTATATCTATCTCCTAATCCTATTGTTATTTGTTCAATCGGAATTTAAATTCCTAGACGATACGACTGCTCCGTCCCAAGGTGGAAGGTTTAAATGGTTCATATACGGTTTGCGTCTGAAAATAAAAATGTATGATTTGAAATTAAATCATTGGTATTTTTCACGAGTGTCGATGACGTGAAGAAACAATTATTACCTCTCATACCAGCCGTCGACTTCGATATATGTCTCATTGTAAAGTGGCATGTATTCTTTCAAATCTACGAAAATGTCTAACACTGGAGAGAAACTCATAAAGAAAGTTACTACTTCTCCGGGAACTTCACGTTTGATAACTAACATTTCGCAGTTGTAACAATAATGTGTATTAAATTTATACACATTCATCTTCAAATCACCTTCTTGGAGTGCTCGCGATGTGTTGCGCAATTGAATCAGAGACTGATATACCTTATAAATTGAACTACCTGCGGTATTCTTCTGACTTTTCAAATTCAATAATTTATAACTTTCATGAACCGGGAGCCACGTTCGATTACCTTTGCTGAATCCTACCGATCAATGAATACATAATATATTAGCATTTAATACTTTGATAAAATCGAGAAATATTAAGTGTTCATATATCGACTAACCGGCATTTTTAGTACTGTCCCATTGGAAAGGTGTGCGATTTGGATCGCGAGATCGACTTCGATATTTCTCCTTCCCGGCGTTACAAGCTTGCGGATCTTGCGTGTCCTCCCAAGATATGTCACTCTTGTCAGACATTCCAATTTCTTCTCCGTAATAAGTAACGGCAACACCAGGCAAGATCATCGGCAGCATGGTCATCTGGACAGCCCTTCCTGGATAACGCGACGCGGTACGACTTCGGTCATGATTTCCTAACTGAATATAATAAATTTTAATTACGAAATAAATATTAATAACCATTAATGATCGTTTACATAACGAAGATAGACGGCTTACCACCCAATTGGCACTTCCATTGCTTGGAGTTAGAGACATCCATGACTCGATAATCCTCTTAAAATCTGACGCGCTCGATTTATGATTCACGTCTGTGATCAACTTGAAATTAAACGGTATGTGAGCTCCATAATGATAATATTTTGTAGTATTTTCAAGAGAAGTATAAGCTTCGGTCATCATCACCTAAAAAATATGAGAATTAAGATTAACACATTGAAAGTAATTCTGATGGTTTCTCGTATGAATCGATACCTTCTCGTCCTCGTTATTGGCATCGGAATATTCATCGAGAACCTTTCTCCAGCTTTTCACGAGTTCATACGTTCGTGGATCGTCTTTGGTATAAATGTGGTCCAAGTAAGTGTAATCACGATCGGTAGCGCTTGCATCGGAACTTCTGGGTTCATCACGAAGATCTTCTACTTCGAAGAGATGAGGAACGGCGTCAATTCGAAAACCGTCTACGCCTTTACGTAACCAAAATCGAATAACTTCCTGGAAAATATAGAATCATGAAATTAGACAAATCCAATTATAGATGCATCATTCGATTCGATAATCGCACTTACTTCCATCTCGGCTTGCACTTCTTTATTCGCGTAATTTAAATCTGGTTGCCTGTACTCGAATTGATGGAAATACCATTCCTTCAACGTTGCATTGTATGTCCACGCAGGACCACTGAACACACTGATCCAATTGTTCGGTGGTGTTACTCCATCGTCCTTTCGTCCCTTTCTCCAAATATAATAATCTTTATATTTTTCCTCCCCGGCAAGGTACTTTTGGAACCATTCGTGCTTGTCTGACGTATGATTTGGTACGAGATCGAGAATAACCTGGGAAATATAAGCAATGGTTCGATCGTAAAAACACCTAAGAGATGGATTGGAGAGAGATTGTGCGCAAATATGAAAGAATTGAATCGTCTCACTTTTAATCCTAGTTTCTTCGATTTGGCCACCAATGCCTCGAAATCCTCCATCGTACCAAACTCTGGATGAATTGCTTTGAAATCTGATATGTCGTAACCAAAATCTATCATTGGACTCGCATAAATAGGTGAAAGCCATATTCCTTGAACTCCAGCGTCGACGAAATGTTCCAGTTTCGATGTAATACCTTTTATGTTACCAGTACTTTAGTGTTTTCGAAGTGAAATTATTGGTAATTTCAAAGACAAATTTGAAACGATTTGTACCTTTCAGATCACCGACTCCATCGTCGTTCGAATCCATGAAACTCCGTGGATAGATTTGATAGAATACGGCGTGCTTCCACCATCCTTTGTTTTTGATCTCGCCATGGACGAGACTAGTAGCGATCAAAAGGGAACAAAAGCAAACCGTGCGAAACATTTTCGCGTCTGTTATGCACTATTGCCAATGATGTTCATATAAATATACTCCTGACATGTAAAAATTTCTGATATGTTATCTCACTAAGTTTATGTTATCAATAAGAGCCCATTACTTTCCTATTGATGTGTACAGCAATTTATCAGAAAACATATTGGATTCATATTTTTTCCAAGAAATTGGATTCAATTATGTGTGTTATATAAGAAATTCTACTATCACATAGATAGACGTATACTTGTTTTAATCCTAACGGAAATTGGAAAAAAGAAACTACTCTGAAAAATTATCATGTTTACCGGATATCGTATCTTTCCATGATTAAACAAATCTTGATTATATTCCTGAACAATACATTGTAAATAAATATCACTTTACTATTATCCATAATATGACAATTAAATGAAAGTATCAGAATCATTTTATTTTTCTGTAACCATGCATACATAAGTATGACACAATACGATTCGAATATATTTCGAAGGTATTTAATCATAAATGATATAAAGAAATCATCGTTGTTTCGGAGTAAGTTGATTATCCTGTAGAATAAATTGCTATTTTCGACGAACGTAAGATAAATTAAATAAAAAGATTTATAAAAATGTAGAAACACAATTGTATTCTATCTGTAGTTTAAAAGCAGATATGATCGCGATAGGGATATGTTTACAGTAATATAGTAAATGCGTCGATACCTATAAAAGAAAAACTAATCAATAAGAAATAAGGAACAGTAACATTGAATCAATCACTTTTATTGTATTAGTTAAACTAAACATTAGTTTATGATATTAAATTAATTTATAAAATTAGTTAAATACATAATGAAATTTTATTCTTTCTTCTTACAATACATATTCAACAAATATTCTCTATATTGAACATAATGTAGATATTAGAAAAATTCATATATTGTTCATATCTGCCACTGCAGTCACACATGCTTCAAGGGAAAAGTGATGAACCGTCTTAAATACAACAGATGGATTCTTTTTTCGACTACAAAGTTAAAAGAATCATTGAAAGTATTAGTATTTATGCAAACTCTTCCATTATATATCCAAATACTATTGCAATTCGTCGATTATGAATCTAATTGCTAGATCTTACGACTGCTCCTCCCCAAGGTGGAAGGTTTACTTGATTGAAAATCGGTTTATATCTGAATATAGAAATACATGATTTGAAATTAATACATTTTCATTATTTACGAGTGTCAATTACGTAATGAAAAAAATGATTACCTCGCAGTACGATAGGTATCTACTTCAACGTATGTACTATTATAAAGTTTCATATGCTTTTCCAAGTTTACGGGAAGGGTTATCACTGGCGAAAAACTCATGAAGAGAGACACTGTCTCCCCGGGAACTTCTCGGCTGATAGCTAAAAATTCACAGTTGTAACAATAATCCGTTTTGAGTTTCACCACCTTCATTTTCAATGCTCCTTCCTTAAGAGCGCGTGATGAATTGCGCAATTGAATCAAAGATCGATATGCCTTATAAAGTGACTGTCCCGTGGTGGTCTTTTGATATTCCAAATTCAATACCTTATAATTTTCATGGACAGGAAGCCACGTTCGATTAGATCCGCTAAATCCTACCGATCAATAAATTTATAATAACTGTTTACGTGAATATATTATGATAAAATTGAGAAACTTTTAGTGTTTATTTGTCTATTCACCGGCATTTTTAGTTCTGTTCCATTGGAAAGGTGTGCGACATGGATCGCGTGATCGACTTCGATACTTATCCTTTCCGGCATTACAAGCTTGCGGATCTTGTGTGTCCTCCCAAGATATATCACTCTTGTCAACCATTCCGAGTTCTTCCCCGTAATAAGTAACGGCAACGCCAGGCAAAATCATTGGTAGCATAGTCATTTGGAATTCTCTTTTTGGATAACGTGACGCGGTACGACTTCGATCATGATTTCCTAACTGAACATAATAAATTCTAATTACGAAATAAATATTAATAACCGTTAATGATCGTTTACATAACGAAGATAGACGACATACCACCCAATTGGCACTTCCATTGCTTGGAGTTTTAGCCATCCATGCCTCGATGATCCTTTTAAAATCTGACGCGCTTGAATTATGATTCACGTCAGTGATCAATTTGAAATTGAATGGTATGTGAGCTCCATACTGATAATATCTCGTAGTATTTTCAAGAGACGTATAAGCTTCGGTCATCATCACCTAAAAAATATGAGAATTACGATTAACATATTGAAAGTAATTCTGATGGTTTCTCGTATGAATCGATACCTTCTCATCCTCGTTATTGGCATTGGAATAATCATCAACAACCTTTCTCCAGCTTTTTACCAGTTCGTAGGTTCGTGGATCGTCTTTGGTATAAATGTGGTCCAAGTAAGTGTAATCACGTCTGGTAGCACTTGAATCCGAACTTCTCGGTTCATCACGAAAATGATCGCCCTCAAAGAGATGAGGAACTGCGTCTATTCGAAAACCGTCTACGCCTTTACGTAACCAAAATCGAATAACTTCCTGGAAAATATAGAATCATGAAACTAGACCATTCTATTTGTAGTTGCATCTTTTGATTCGATAATCGCACTTACCTCCATCTCGGCTCGCACTTCTGGATTATTGTAATTTAAGTCTGGTTGTCTGTACTCGAATTGATGTAAATACCATTCCTTCAACGTTGAATTATACGTCCAGGCAGGACCACTGAACAAGCTGATCCAATTGTTCGGTGGTGTTACTCCATCATCCTTCCGTCCCTTTTTCCATATGTAATAATTCTTATACTTTTTCTCGCCAGCGAGATACTTTTGGAACCACTTATGCTTGTCGGATGTATGATTTGGTACGAGATCGAGAATAACCTGGGAAATATAAGCAATGGTTCGATCGTAAAAACACCTAAGAGATTAATTGAAGAGAATTTCTAACAAAATGTAACGAACGAAATCGTCTCACTTTTAATCCTAGTCTCTTCGATTTGGCCACCAATGCCTCGAAATCCTGCATCGTACCAAACTCTGGATGAATTGCTTTGAAATCTGATATGTCGTAACCAAAATCTATCATAGGACTCGCATAAATAGGTGAAAGCCATATTCCTCGAACTCCAGCGTCGACAAAATGTTCCAGTTTCGATGTAATACCTTTTATGTTACCAGTACTTAAGTGTTTTCGAAGTGAAATTATTGGTGATTTCAAAGACAAATTTGAAACGATTCTTACCTTTCAGATCACCGACTCCATCATTATTCGAATCCATGAAACTCCGTGGATAGATTTGATAGAATACGGCATTCTTCCACCATCCTTTGTTTTTGATCTCGCCATGGACGAGACCAGTAGCGAGCAAGAAGGAACAAAAGCAAACTGCGCGAAACATATTCGCGTCTGTCATGCAAAATCTGATGATGTTTCGTATAAATATACTTCTAAAGTATAGAAATTTATGATACGTTATCTCAATAAGGTCATAATATCATTGAGATTTCATTACTTTTTAATCGATACGTGCTGCAATTTGTTAGGAAAAGAATTGGAGTATTTTTTTATTCGAAGATAGAAATCAAATTTTTCTGTTAGATAATAAAATTTACTATCGTATATGTAGATCAATGCTTTCTCAAATGCTAGTGAATATTGCAAGAAAGAATCAGTTTTGATAAATCATCGATTTTTTCGGATATCTTATCTTTTATTGATTAGATGAATCTCGATAATATACCTGAACAACACGTAAATACTTATCGTTTTAGTATTATCTCTATGTGGAGATTTAAATCAAGGTATCTGAATCATTTTGTTTTTCAATGTACATTTATACGTGAATTTGGCACAATTCGATTCTAATCTATATCGAATGAATTTAATCATAAATCATTTAAATAGTTCATCGTTGCTTCAGAGTAACTGAATTCATCTGTACAATAAAACAAATTACAAAGCAATCATACAATTTAGCTATCAAAATCATTCACTCCAAGAGTGCATTACACGAAATTAACAATTGAGGATGAGTTATAGAAAATATCTATTTAAGATCATGTTCTATCTTTCATTGAAAAATAGTAAAAATCGCGATAGAGATATTTCTACAGAGGTATACTGATTGCCTGGATACCTATAAATCAAAATCGAAATATATATATATATATATATATATATATATATAACATTAGGAAGAAACTAGAATAAAATGAATAAGGAACGGTAACATTGAAATAAACACATTTATTATATTAGTTAAACCGAATTTAGTTTAAGTTTTTAATTAGTTAAATGTGACATTAAATTTAACGCATACTTTCTATTGCTATCTTTGTTTGTTGAGAGAAAAATTCATATTTTGTCCAAATTTGCCACTGCGATCACGCATGCTTCGAGCGAAGACTGATGAACCGTCTTAAAAAGATGAATTCTTTTTTCGAGTATGAAGTAGAAAGAAAATCAGATAAAATTGCATCAATGAAATTACTAGTATTTATGCAATAAATAATCATCGATTATATTTTTAAATCCAATTACAATTGATCGATTATCAATCTAATTGCTGGATGATACGACTACTCCTTCCAAAGGAGAAACGTTCACATACAATATTAATGGTTTATATCTGAAAATAAGAATATACGGTTTGACGTTAATAGATTTTCGTTTTTCACGAATTTCAATACCTTAAAGAAAAAATTATTACCTCGCAGTACGATAGGGATCGACTTCGACGAATGTATTTTCGTAAAGAGTCATGTGATCTGTCAAGTTAACGAGAATGTCTAACACGGGAGAGAAACTCATAAAAAGAGTCACTGTCTCTCCAGGAACTTCTCGGCTGATAGCTAACAATTCACAGTTGTAACAATAATCCGTTCTGAATTTGAGGACTTTAACTTCCACTGATCCTTCTTTAAGGGCGCGCGATGAATTGCGCAATTGAATCAAAGATCGATAAGCCTTATAAATTGACGGACCATAGCCGTTCTTTTGTTTATTCAAATTTAATACATTATAATTTTTATGTACCGGAAGCCACGTCCGGTTAGCTCCGCTGAATCCTACCGACCAATAAACTCATAATAACTGTTTACGTGATATATTATGATAAAATCGAGAAACTTGTAGTATTCATTTGTCTATTTACCAGCATTTTTACTACTATTCCATTGGAAAGGTGTACGAAATGGATCGCGAGATCGACTTCGATACTTATCCTTTCCGGCATTACAAGCTTGCGGATCTTGTGTGTCCTCCCAAGATATGTCACTCTTGTCAGCCATTCCGATTTCTTCTCCGTAATAAGTAACGGCAACGCCAGGCAAGATCATTGGTAGCATAGCCATTTGCAAAGACCTTTTTGGATAACGTGACCTTGTTCGACTGCGATCGTGATTTCCCAACTGAAAAGAATTATTACTAATTACAAAATAATTATCAACGACCATTAGTAATAATTAATTTATCGGAAAACCAACAGCTCACCACCCAATTGGCACTACCATTTCTTGGAGTTCGAGCCAACCATGCATCGATGATCCTCTTAAAATCGGACGCACTAGAAGTATGATTCACGTCGGTGATTAGTTTGAAATTGAATGGTATGTGAGAGCCATATTGGTAATATTTCGTAGTATTTTCTAGAGAAGTATAAGCTTCGGTCATTATCACCTAAATAATACAAACACAGCGATTAATATATTGAAAGGAATTGTAATGGTTTCTCGTATGAATCGATACCTTCTCATCCTCGTTATTGGCATCGGAATATTCATCGAGAACCTTTCTCCAGCTTTTCACGAGTTCATACGTTCGTGGATCGTCTTTGGTATAAATGTGGTCCAAGTAAGTGTAATCACGATCGGTAGCGCTTGGATCGGAACTTCTGGGTTCATCACGAAGATCTTCTACCTCGAAGAGATGAGGAACGGCGTCAATTCGAAAACCGTCTACGCCTTTGCGTAACCAAAATCGAATAACTTCCTGGAAAATATATAATCATGAAATTAGACAAATCCAATTGTAGATGCATCATTCGATTCGATAATCGCACTTACTTCCATCTCGGCTTGCACCTCTTTATTAGCGTAATTTAAATCTGGTTGCCTGTACTCGAATTGATGGAAATACCATTCCTTCAACGTTGCATTGTACGTCCAGGCAGGACCACTGAACACACTGATCCAATTGTTCGGTGGCGTTACTCCATCGTCCTTTCGTCCCTTTCTCCAAATATAATAATCTTTATATTTTTCCTCCCCGGCAAGGTACTTTTGAAACCACTCGTGCTTGTCTGATGTATGATTTGGTACGAGATCGAGAATTACCTGTGAAACGATAGCAAAACTGCGATCGAAGAAACAGTTAGGGGACGAATTTGAGAACGTTTATCAAAACAATTGGAGACAGATATCGTCTCACTTTTAAACCGTGTCGTTTCGATTGCGCCACCAATGTCTCGAAATCCTCCATCGTACCAAACTGTGGATGTATGGCTTTGAAGTCTGATATGTCGTAACCAAAATCTATCATTGGACTCGCATAAATAGGTGAAAGCCATATTCCTCGAACTCCAGCGTCGACGAAATGGTCCAATTTCGATGAAATACCTTTTTGTGCGGTGCGCAATAGTATTATGTAAGTTATTTCATTGGAGATTTCAACGAGAAACTTGAAACGTTTCGTACCTTGTAGATCGCCAACTCCATCGTCATTAGAATCCATAAAACTCCGTGGATAGATTTGATAAAACACGGCGTTCTTCCACCATCCTTTGTTTTTGATCTCGCCATAAACTAAATCAGTAGCGAGTAAGAGGGAACAAAAGCAAACTGCACGAAACATTTTTGCGATTACAATGTACTATCGTCACTAATACTTCATATAAGTATACTCTTGAAGTGTAAAAATTTGTGATACGTTATCTCAATAAGTTTACTCTATCAGAAGATGTGATTTCTTTTTAGTAGTTACATGCTACATCTTATTAAGAAAAAAATTTGTATTATATTTTTTTCCAATATATACTTATTATATGAAAATTCATTCTTTTGCATAAGAAAACCTACTACCACATATGCAGGACTTCTAGCTTTTTTAATACCAGTGGAATTGTCAAAAAAGAAAGAATTTTGAAAAATCTTCAATTGTTTTATCGGACAACTTATTTTTCTCTAATTAACAGAATCTTGATAATATTCTTCAACAAATCCTTGTAGATATTTACTATTTTACTATTATCTGTAACGTAAGGATTCGATTGAAGTATCTCAGTTAATTTTTTGTCCACAGTACGTTTTATACGTTAATGATAATTTGATTCGAATATTTTTAACCATGAATGAATTCAATAGATTTTCAAGTTAACTTCATCACATATGCTCTACATAAAAGAATAGAATAGATTTTTGCAAAAAAGATGACAATATATATATATATATATATATATATATATATATATATATATATATATATTATAGAGAATTTTTATAATAGAATAATATTATAACGTTTGTACCACGACTATATAAAACTAATAAAGCAATTACACTAACTAGTAAACTTAATTTTTAAAAAGGTTAAGAATAATGTGATAAAATATTCCATATGTAACCAATTCTAAATATATCATCCAAACCAATGACTATATTGTAAAGATTGTATAATCTATAGAACTTAAATATTATAAGCCGAGGATATATTTACATATAAAAAAGGATGACACTTTGTCAATTCGCTTCACTTCAATTTTTCAAATTTATTCATTTTTACGAGCGAAGCAATTATCGAATAGATAAAAAGATATTATCAGCAAGGAATAAACAACACAAATATACATTCAATAATAAATTTAAAATATAGGACTTCGAATATACATAATCGTTATATCAGAACAATGAACATAATATTTAAAAATCAAAATTGGAACATTTCAATGGAAGATCAGATTTTTAAGTTTTTTATCAGAAGACACCTATGTTTTTTTCTTTGGTCGCCAAATTCAAAATAAATTTTTTGTTTTGTCTTCAAGTTCAAAAAGATATCACGTAGAATTTCATCATCGAAATGATCCATATTCGTGCAAAATAATTCTACTTATCTCCAAAATCCACTGCTATTTGTCGATATTAAATCTATTTACTAGACGAAAGTACAAGGCCTTCCAAAGGATAAACAATTAGAATGTCCGTATATAATTTATATCTGAAATTAGAAATAGAGGAATTGAAAATGATTCACTTTTACGCTCAAAAATTTTCAATGGTATAAAACAAAAATCATCTCTTTTTTAATTACCTATACGTGCTAAAGGAATCAATTTCAATGTATGTTTCGTTGTAAACAGTCATGATATCCTTCAAAGGTGCGCGAAATGTTTTTCCTGGCGTAAAACTCATTACGAGAGACACTGACTCACCAGGAACTTTTCGATTGATAACTAATATTTCGCAGTTGGAACATTCCTTCGTGTTGGATTTCAACACCTTTACTTCACAATCACCTTCTTGAAGTGCGCGCGATGTGTTGCGCATTTGAATCAAAGATCGATAGATCTTATAGAGTGACTGATGTGTCGTATTCTTTTGAGCTTCTAAATTATTAGTTTTATAATTTTTATGAACCGGAAGCCACGTTCGATTACCGTTGCTGAATCCTATTCGCCAATAAATTCGTTAAAACTTTTCATATGATGTTTCGATAAAATCAAGAAACTTTTAGTGTTAAATTGTATATTCACCGGCATTTTCGCTACTGTCCCATTGGAAAGGTGTGCGACATGGATCGCGGGATCGACTTTGATACTTCTCTCTCCCCGCGTTACAAGCTTGCGGATCTTGGGTGTCCTCCCACGATATGTCACTCTTGTCAACCATTCCGATCTCTTCTCCGTAATAAGTAACGGCAACGCCAGGCAAAATCATTGGCAGCATTGTCATTTGAACTTGCCTTCCTGGATAACGCGACGCCGTACGACTTCGATCGTGATTTCCTAACTAAATATAATAAATTTTAATTACGAAATTAATATTAATAACCGTTAATGATCGATTACATAACGAAGATAGACGACTTACCACCCAATTGGCACTTCCATTGCTAGGAGTTAGAGCTATCCATGACTCGATGATCCTTTTAAAATCTGACGCACTCGAATTATTATTCACATCGGTGATTAGTTTGAAATTGAATGGTATGTGAGAACCGTACTGATAATATTTCGTAGTATTTTCTATAGAAGTATAAGCTTCTGTCATCATTACCTAACGAAGGGTCGAAATACGATTAACATATTGAAAGATATCTAATGGCTTTTCGAAAGAATTGATACCTTCTCATCCTCGTTATTGGCATCGGAATATTCATCGAGAACCTTTCTCCAGCTTTTCACGAGTTCATACGTTCGTGGATCGTCTTTGGTATAAATGTGGTCCAAGTAAGTGTAATCACGTCTGGTAGCACTTGAATCCGAACTTCTCGGTTCATCACGAAGATCTTCTACTTCGAAGAGATGAGGAACTGCGTCAATTCGAAAACCGTCTACGCCTTTACGTAACCAAAATCGAATAACTTCCTGGAAAATATAGAATCATGAAATTAGACAAATCCAATTGTAGATGCATCATTCGATTCGATAATCGCACTTACTTCCATCTCGGCTTGCACTTCTTTATTCGCGTAATTTAAATCTGGTTGCCTGTACTCGAATTGATGTAAATACCATTCCTTCAACGTTGAATTATACGTCCAGGCAGGACCACTGAACAAGCTGATCCAATTGTTCGGTGGTGTTACTCCATCGTCCTTTCGTCCCTTTCTCCAAATATAATAATCTTTATATTTTTCCTCCCCGGCAAGGTACTTTTGGAACCATTCGTGCTTGTCTGATGTATGGTTTGGTACGAGATCGAGAATAACCTGGGAAATATAAGCAATGGTTCGATCGTAAAAACACCTAAGAGATGGATTGGAGAGAGATTGTGCGCAAATATGAAAGACTTGAATCGTCTCACTTTTAATCCTAATTTCTTCGATTTGGCCACCAATGCCTCGAAATCCTCCATCGTACCAAACTCTGGATGAATTGCTTTGAAATCTGATATGTCGTAACCAAAATCTATCATTGGACTCGCATAAATAGGTGAAAGCCATATTCCTCGAACTCCAGCGTCAACGAAATGTTCCAGTTTCGATGTAATACCTTTTATGTTACCAGTACTTAAGTGTTTTCGAAGTGAAATTATTGGTGATTTCAAAGACAAATTTGAAACGATTCTTACCTTTCAGATCACCGACTCCATCATTATTCGAATCCATGAAACTCCGTGGATAGATTTGATAGAATACTGCTTTCTTCCACCATCCTTTGTTTTTGATCTCGCCATGGACGAGACTAATAGCGAGCAAGAAGGAACAGAAGCAAACCGTTCGAAACATGCTAACGACTGCTACGAAATGTAGCCGAATATGCTTCATATATATATATATATAATGGTAATGAAAAAATTTCTGATACGTTATCTCACTAAAATTACGCAATCAATAAGCAATGTTTACTTTCCAAGAATTAAATATTGAATTTTATTAAGAAAAAAAGTCACATGATAATTTTTCAAAAAAATAATTACTATAAGAGTATATATTCTGTTATATAAGATAACTTACATGTACAGATATTGTAGCTGGTTTAATCCTGCGGAAGTGGAAAGAAAGAAATGATCTTAAAAATCTTCTGTTGTTTTATCAAACGTTTCTTTCTTTGATTAAATGAATCTCGGTAGTATTCCTCAACAACTCGTTCTAGATAATTACCTAATAATTTATCTAATAATTTTACTTTTATCTATAGTACTTCCATAGTACTTTAACATGTGAATGTGGTCCACTTTGATTGAAACATTTTTAACCAGAAATGGTTTAAGTAGATTTTCAACGTAACTTTACAACCAATGAAGTATAATAAACAGCTGTAGATAGGAATATAGAATACATATTTGCAAGAAACGTGACCTTAAAAAGTGAATACGATCGGAATTAATGCGGGTATTTTTATTTCTCAGTAATTGCATTAAAATGTAGATATTAAGAAGCAAAGTTTCTACAAGCCGTTCATTATTATCAAAAATAAATTCTTCGATAGAATAACATTAGTCACGTCTGTACTACAACTACTTAAAACTAACTAAATATTTCTTTCAAACCAATGAGTATATTGTGAAGATTATGTAATCTATAGACCATAAATATTATAAGACGAGGATACATTTACATATAAAAAAGGAAGACACTGTGATTTCTATTCACTTCCAATTTTCAACTTCATTCATTTTATCGAGCGAAGCAATTGTCGAATATATAAAGAGATATTATCAACAAGGAGTAAACAACACAAATATACATTCAATAATATATATTTATTATATAGGACTTCGAATATACATAATCGTTATATCAGAACAATGCATATAAATTTTAAAAATCAAAATTGGAACATTTCAATGGAAGATCAGATTTTTAAGTTTTTTATCAGAAGACACCTATGCTTTTTTCTTTGGTCGCCAAATTAAAAATAAATTTTTTGTTTTATCTTCAAGTTCAAAAAGATATCACGTAGAGTTTCATCATCGAAATGATCCATATTCATGAAAAATAATTCTTCGTATCTCCAAAATCCACTATTATTTGTCAATATTAAACCTATTTACTGGACGACAAGACAATTCCTTCCCAAGGATTAACATAAATTTTGTCGGAATATAATTTATATCTGAAAATAGAAATATACGAATTGAGAATAATTAATTTCCATTCTCAAGGAGTGCAAGGGCATAAAACAAAAATCATTTGTTTTTTAATTACCTCTTCAGAGCGAAGGAATCTACTTCAACGTATGTATTGTTGTAAAGAGTCATGATATCGTTCAAATCGACGTGTATTTGTATTGCTGGCGAAAAACTCATTACGAGAGACATTATCTCTCCAGGTACTTCTCGATTGATAACTAACAATTCGCAGTTGTAACAATAATCAGTGTTGAATTTCATTACTTTCATTTTCAAATCACCTTGTTGAAGTGCGCGCGACGTATTCCGCAATTTAATCAAAGATCGATACATCTTATATAGTGACTGTTGTGTGCCGTTCGTTTGATCCAACAAATTCAATTCTTTATAATTTTCATGAACCGGAAGCCAAGTTCGATCACCGTTGCTGAATCCTATTGACCAATAAATTCATTAAACACTTATATGTACAATTTTGATAAAAACAAAAAACATTTAGTATTCATTTATCTACGCACCCGCATTTTTAACGAAGCTCCATTGGAAAGGTGTGCGATTTGGATCGCGAGATCGACTACGATACTTCTCCTTCCCCGCGTTACAAGCTTGCGGATCTTGCGTGTCCTCCCAAGATATGTCACTCTTATCAACCATTCCAATCTCTTCTCCGTAATAAGTAACGGCAACACCAGGCAAGATCATCGGCAGCATGGTCATCTGGACAGCCCTTCCTGGATAGCGCGACGCGGTACGACTTCGATCATGATTTCCTAACTGAATATAATAAATTTTAATTACGAAATAAATATTAATAACCGTTAATGATCGATTACATAACAAAGATAGACGACTTACCACCCAATTGGCACTTTCATTGCTAGGAGTTAGAGCTATCCATGACTCGATGATCCTTTTAAAATCTGACGCGCTTGAATTATGATTCACGTCAGTGATCAATTTGAAATTGAATGGTATGTGAGCTCCATACTGATAATATCTCGTAGTATTTTCAAGAGACGTATAAGCTTCGGTCATCATCACCTAAAAAATATGAGAATTAAGATTAACACATTGAAAGTAATTCTGATGGTTTCTCGTATGAATCGATACCTTCTCGTCCTCGTTATTGGCATCGGAATATTCATCGAGAACCTTTCTCCAGCTTTTCACGAGTTCATACGTTCGTGGATCGTCTTTGGTATAAATGTGGTCCAAGTAAGTGTAATCACGATCGGTAGCGCTTGGATCGGAACTTCTGGGTTCATCACGAAGATCTTCTACTTCGAAGAGATGAGGAACGGCGTCAATTCGAAAACCGTCTACGCCTTTGCGTAACCAAAATCGAATAACTTCCTGGAAAATATATAATCATGAAATTAGACAAATCCAATTGTAGATGCATCATTCGATTCGATAATCGCACTTACTTCCATCTCTGCTTGCACTTCTTTATTCGCGTAATTTAAATCTGGTTGCCTGTACTCGAATTGATGGAAATACCATTCCTTCAACGTTGCATTGTACGTCCAAGCAGGACCACTGAACACACTGATCCAATTGTTCGGTGGTGTTACTCCATCGTCCTTTCGTCCCTTTCTCCAAATATAATAATCTTTATATTTTTCCTCCCCGGCAAGGTACTTTTGGAACCATTCGTGCTTGTCTGATGTATGATTTGGTACGAGATCGAGAATAACCTAGGAAATATAAGCAATAGTTCGATCGTAAAAACACCTAAGAGATGGATTGGAGAGAGATTGTGCGCAAATATGAAAGATTTGAATCGTCTCACTTTTAATCCTAGTTTCTTCGATTTGGCCACCAATGCCTCGAAATCCTCCATCGTACCAAACTCTGGATGAATAGCTTTGAAATCTGATATGTCGTAACCAAAATCTATCATTGGACTCGCATAAATAGGTGAAAGCCATATTCCTTGAACTCCAGCGTCGACGAAATGTTCCAGTTTCGATGTAATACCTTTTATGTTACCAGTACTTTAGTGTTTTCGAAGTGAAATTATTGGTAATTTCAAAGACAAATTTGAAACGATTCGTACCTTTCAGATCACCAACTCCATCGTCGTTCGAATCCATGAAACTTCGTGGATAGATTTGATAGAATACGGCGTGCTTCCACCATCCTTTGTTTTTGATCTCGCCATGGACGAGACTAGTAGCGAGCAAGAAGGAACAAATACAAACAGCTCGAAACATGATGTCGACTGCCTTTTACTGTCGCCGAATATGCTTCATTTATATATACTTTCAGATTGAAAACATTTCTGATATGTTATCTCTCTAAGTTTATGCCATCAATAAGAGACCATTCCTTTTTTATTGAAGCGTGCTGCCATTTATCAGTAGATGTATTGGAATAATATTTATTCCGAGAAATTGGATTCATTTTTTTTTTTTTGTTATATAAGAAAATCTACTATCGCATATATAGATCGGTATATTTTTGAATCCTACAGGAAATGGGAAGAAAGAAACGATTTTGAAAAATTATTATTTGTTTTATTGAATATCTTATCTTTCCTAGATTAAAAAATCCTTGATAATATTCCTGAACAACATATTATCAATATCTATCAGTTTATTATTCTCTATAATATGAAAATAAAATCGAAGTATCATAATTATTTTATATTTAAATAACCGATATCATCATTATTTTATATTTAAAAAACCAGCTTGATCAGATATGAATATTTTATATCTAATTGTAATTTTAACGAAACATCATAGTACTTGCAAATTTCATTGCTAATCACATTTCAATCGACAAGTAAACTACATGTATTTATAAAATAATTTCTTAACGAAACGTGCAAAAAACTATCGAATTCGCAGATTTATCTTATTTTCATATCAATCAGTTGAGTTACAATGCAATCATACTATTAATCAATTACAAGCATTGTCCCCATGATTGCATTGCACGAGATGGACAATTGAGAATTAGTAAAATAAAAATTTTTAATTAAAATTTAATTAAAAGTGACATTGGTATAATCACATCTATTATATCAGTTAAACTACATGTTAAGTTATGATATAAATTAATTTATGATATCAATTCAATGCATCTTGAAATTTTATTCTCTCTTTTCTTTATAATTACATAAAATGTATTTTAACGTATAACTTCTATCGCCATCCATGCTTCTTAATATCCTTTAAATTCAATAAAACATAAATATTGATAAAGTTCGTATTTTGCCCATATCTGACACTGCAATTACATAATGCAATCACATGTGACACTTCAAGCGAATAGTGATGAACCGTTTTATATAGATAGATATTTTATTCGATTATAATGTCAAAAGAATATTACATAAAATTGCATTATTGAATATACTAGCATTTATGCAAAATCTTCTATTGTATCTCCAAATCCTATTCCAATTTGTCGATTATGAATCTAATTGCTAGATGATACTACTACTCCTTCCCAAGGTGAAAGGGATATATTCATGTCAATCGGTGGATATCTGAAAGTAGGAATATATAATTCGAAATTAATACATTTTCATTTTCTACGATTGTCAATGCCGTAAAGAAAAAATGATTACCTCTTCGTCAAATTCGGATCGACTTCGACGTACGTAGTTTTGTAAAGTGTCATGTGGTCTTTCAAGTTTACGGAGAAAGATCCCACTCGAGAAAAATTCATAAAAAGAGTCACAGACTCTCCGGGAACTTCTCGACTGATAACTAATATTTCGCAATCATTACAAAAATGTATGTGTAATTTTACCACCATCGTTTTCAATGATCCTTCCTGAAGGGCGCGCGACGAATTGCGCAATTGAATCAAAGATTTATATGCATTATAGAGAGACTGTTTGTTGGGAACCTTTTGCTTTTCCAAATTCAATTCTTTATAATTTTCATGTACAGGAAGCCACGTTCGATTACCGTTGCTGAAACCTATTCAACAATAAATTCGTTAAAACTTTACATGTGATGTTTCGATAAAATCAAGAAACTTTTAGTGTTAAATTGTATATTCACCGGCATTTTTGCTACTGTTCCATTGGAAAGGTGTGCGACATGGATCGCGGGATCGACTTTGATACTTCTCTCTCCCCGCGTTACAAGCTTGCGGATCTTGGGTGTCCTCCCACGATATGTCACTCTTATCAACCATTCCAATTTCTTCTCCGTAATAAGTAACGACAACGCCAGGCAAAATCATTGGCAGCATAGTCATTTGAAATTCTCTTTTTGGATAACGTGACGCGGTACGACTTCGATCGTGATTACCCAACTGAAACACATTATTTTTTATTACGAAATAATTGTTAAGAACCATTAATGATAGTTAATTTATCGAAGACCGAGAACTCACCACCCAATTGGCACTTCCAGTACTTGGAGTTTGAGCCATCCATTCATCGATGATCCTCTTAAAATCTGACGCGCTCGAATTATAATTCACGTCGGTAATCAATTTGAAATTGAATGGTATATGAGCTCCATACTGATAATATCTCGTTGTATTTTCAAGAGACGTATAAGCTTCGGTCATCATCACCTAAAAAATATGAGAATTAAGATTAACACATTGAAAGTAATTCTGATGGTTTCTCGTATGAATCGATACCTTCTCATCCTCGTTATTGGCATCGGAATATTCATCGAGAACCTTTCTCCAGCTTTTCACGAGTTCATACGTTCGTGGATCGTCTTTGGTATAAATGTGGTCCAAGTAAGTGTAATCACGATCGGTAGCGCTTGCATCGGAACTTCTGGGTTCATCACGAAGATCTTCTACTTCGAAGAGATGAGGAACGGCGTCAATTCGAAAACCGTCTACGCCTTTGCGTAACCAAAATCGAATAACTTCCTGGAAAATATAGAATCATGAAATTAGACAAATCCAATTGTAGATGCATCATTCGATTCGATAATCGCACTTACTTCCATCTCTGCTTGCACTTCTTTATTAGCGTAATTTAAATCTGGTTGCCTGTACTCGAATTGATGGAAATACCATTCCTTCAACGTTGCATTGTACGTCCAGGCAGGACCACTGAACACACTGATCCAATTGTTCGGTGGTGTTACTCCATCGTCCTTTCGTCCCTTTCTCCAAATATAATAATCTTTATATTTTTCCTCCCCGGCAAGGTACTTTTGGAACCATTCGTGCTTGTCTGATGTATGGTTTGGTACGAGATCGAGAATAACCTGGGAAATATAAGCAATGGTTCGATCGTAAAAACACCTAAGAGATGGATTGGAGAGAGATTGTGCGCAAATATGAAAGAATTGAATCGTCTCACTTTTAATCCTAGTTTCTTCGATTTGGCCACCAATGCCTCGAAATCCTCCATCGTACCAAACTCTGGATGAATAGCTTTGAAATCTGATATGTCGTAACCAAAATCTATCATTGGACTCGCATAAATAGGTGAAAGCCATATTCCTTGAACTCCAGCGTCGACGAAATGTTCCAGTTTCGATGTAATACCTTTTATGTTACCAGTACTTTAGTGTTTTCGAAGTGTAATTATTGGTAATTTCAAAGACAAATTTGAAACGATTCGTACCCTTCAGATCACCGACTCCATCGTCGTTCGAATCCATGAAACTCCGTGGATAGATTTGATAGAATACTGCGTTCTTCCACCATCCTTTGTTTTTGATCTCGCCATGGACGAGACCAGTAGCGATCAAAAGAGAACAAAAGCAAACCGCGCGAAACATTTTCGCGTCTGTATGAACGGTTGCTGATGTAGCGTCCTACATATATATCACTGAAATGAAACAATTTATGGTACGTTATTCTACTATGGTTGCACTAGTGATAAGAGCCGATTATCTTCTAATTATTCGACTTTTGTTAAGAAAAAAATTCAAGCAATATTAATCCCATGTAAATTTACTTTTTGTTATATAAGAAAATCTGCTATCACATACATAGATTGATACTCTTTTGTATGCTAGCGGAAATTACAATAAGGAAAATCTTTAATTGTTCGTACGAAGAATTTATGTTACCTCGATAAAATAATCTTGATAATATTCCTGAACAATGTGTCGTATATACTTACCATTTTAATATTTTCTCTAGCATGAAAATTAAATCGAAGTGTCTCTCCTTAATTATTTTTCTATAATTCTTATTTTTTATATAATTGTTATTTACTTGTTTTTCTTTAGTTTGTAATCTTAAGTGATAAAAATAGATACCGTTGCTTCGAAGTAACTTGACGTAGCCTGCACAATGCAAACAACTACACACATGTAGGTATAATACATATTTGCAAAAAAGATAACACTAAAGTGGGAATCGAATCGGTAACTAATCGAGTATTTTTATTTCTCTGTAGAATTATAGAGAATACAGGGCTAATTATACACGATTTCTGATTAATATATTATTTTCTTTCGACGTATTTTTGATTAATCACATCACATCAAACAGATACGGTGCTGAAATGAACGATTATGTACATGTTTCGTTTCGGATTTTACCGAAGAAATTAAATACAGAAGAAATGTACATATATCAATTTCAATGCTCGATATATGTGTCGAAACAAGCCATCCTGGCGACGTCGATAACAAACGCCATTTACTAAAGTCAATTAGCAGTGGTCAAATATTAGCAAAACGGAAATGATTTCCCAAGTGAGATACGTTTACTCCTATATTTTACGTGAATGTGCTTATTTCAAAATGTAACGTTATTGGTCGAGTATTATTTTATTTGAAGCTTTTCTATAACCGCGATATCATTCGGTGAAGATGAAATATCTTTCACTTTTCTTGTTTTTTTTTTTTTTCTTTTTTAACTTTAACCAGCAATTGTATCGATTTTTTGAATTACGATAGTAATAGTAATAGTAGTAGTAGTAATAATAATAATATTAATAGTAATAATAGTAATAATAATAATAATAATAATAATATTAATAATAATATTAATAATAATAATAATAATAATAATAATAATAATAATAATAATAATAATAATAATAATAATAATAATAATAATAATAATAATAATAATAATAGCAATAATAATAAATTCTTATACGTTATCGTAACTCGAATGAAGCGTAATAATTTGTACGTATGCGGAGAAACGCGCTAATATATGTATTATAATTTATTTGTTATCTCAATTTTTGGTCAAGATTTTGCATCGCATAGGAAAAGGCCTGTATCGTCGTCGTTGGAAAGACTATTCGCTTCACGCGATTAAATATATCGGATCGCGCTTATAAGAATGAGGAGAGCGTCAGAATTGTGGTAAGTTGAGAAAATTCTATACCTACGATAGTTCCGTCGTGCCATTTACGAAATAACTTCAAGGATAATAACATTAAAGATTATAAATTTGCGTCCACGCTTGTCTGTTTCAATCGTGCGATCCGATACTATTCTCTTTTTTTCTTTTTTTTCTTTTTTTTTTTTTTTTTTTTTTTTTAAACAAACCTACTTCCAATATAGGTACATATCTTATTTCTATCACGCGTTTTGGCCCCTCATCCGCCTCAGGGAGGATACTTAATTCGTATTTCTTACTTGTTGCTCATCGGAAGATTTAATTTGTAAACATTTCTTGTTTCTATTTTTATGTATTTTTATTTGTTCATACTTGACATTACCTCGTCAGATGTATTTTGCCGTTTCGACTAGATACTTTTGCAACTTTTTTACTCTCCTTTCTTTTTGTTTTTCTTTTTTTCTTCTTCCTCTTCCTCTTCTTTTTTTCCTTTTCCCTCTTTTGTTAATAGTAAACTAGTACACAACTTTATATTCACAGGCACACACGTAATATAATAAAATCCCTTTGAGAGAAAGAGAGAGAGAGAGAGAGAGCGTATCGCTTTCGTCTGGGTTTAATCAACGAAAATGAGAAACCGACGAAAGAATGGAGCAGGACGGCGAGGAGTTTGAGCGATCGATCGCACGAGATTTAATTTAATACAACAATTAATTTATAACAACAAAACAAAAAAAAAAGGAAGAAGAAGAAAAAGAAGAAAGAAAAAATAAACTAGTAGTAGCCGGCGATTAAAAATAAATAAAACATTCGTACTGATGGCTCTATTTACAGAACGTTTCTACCATCCGCGTACGCTCCTCGTTTCGAGAGAGAGAGAGAGAGAGAGAGAGAGAGAGAGAGAGAGAGAGAGAGAGAGAAAAGCACAACGCTTGTGTACGTACATCGTAGATTTCTCACCTTTGCACCTTCCTGTTTGTAAAAACGCCGAATGAAACTAACTAACGATCGAATTGGGACGGGGACGGGGGTGGAGGTGGAAACGTAGCCAGCAAAAATAAAGGACGGATATATTTTAACGCGTTTCAACTACTAACGGAATACAACACACATCCACTCGACGTTTTTTGAAAAGTACTAACATCACTTTCGAATACTCTCTTTCCTCTTGACTTTTCAATATTAAAACTGCTCTAGGTACTGAGCGTGTAAGTGCACTACGACGACAGGTACGTAAAAAGATACGTTTGTTCGTAGCTTGGTCCTCTTTATTTTCTTTCCCTCTCTTCCTCAAATATATTCGATAGAACAACGATGACTACATCTATATACAGTGAACGCTAGCAAAAGATCGCAATCGGAGAGATTATTTTATGACGACGATCGTTACCGCAAAAAAATAATAGCGGTTACGTGAGCTCGCATTGCATAATTACATTGCTACCGGTTGCCAAACAAACATGACACTACGTAACTTAGTTTCTCTTCTGAGTAATTCCGGACAAGCGATCAAGCTTGCGCGCTAACTGCTCGTCGTAAACACGATAGCAAATCCAACACATATATTTGACATATACATATAGCACAGACGTTTAAATAAACACTAACGACACTAATTCTCTCTTTTATATTAAATATACATCGATTAAAGCTTTACCTCGACGTTTTCACGAATATAGATTATACATACGTGTACATATCTAACGCGAGTATATACAGAGAGATATATATTTTTGTTTATGTCAATAATTATCATACTTTCGAGATTCTACTCGTTCGAGGCTTTAAGCGGAAAATCGCAAGAGCCCCGAACGTTCGATCGTCGAGAGAGAGAGAGAGAGAGAGAGAGAGAGAGAGAGAGAGAGAGAGAGAGAGAGAGAGAGAGAGAGAGAGAGAGAGAGAGAGAGAGAGAGAATAATAAAAATATCTTCCTCTCGCAAGATTCTTCGTAAAATCCGTTAAATCCGTATCTCGTTTGAGCCCTCCGAGGGACGGATTTTCCTTCTTACGCGTCAATTTCCATCTTCTAACGAAAAAGCTTCCCTCGAAAGGAGTGGTACGGTTTGTGCGACAAACGAAAAAACAAATCTACAAAAATTTCTCGGGAACAATCTCATAAATATCTTCTCGTTCAATTATTCCATACGTTACGCACGTACATTCGACTAGACCTTCCCGTAACTTTCTTCGCGGGTTAATGTGAAAGTATAAAAATAAGTTAATGTGCGTCTCGTCAGGCGTATATTTACAAGTATCGCGAATAATGTCGATCAATGTGGATATCGTTCGTGCTTACTACGACAAAAAAAAAAAAGTAAAATGAGACGATTATATACTGTCGAGACAAGGAACTCATATAGATATATCACGAGTTCGATTAGTTTAATCTTTTGATTTGATTTCTTTAATTTTTTTTTCTTTTCTTTTCTTTTTCTTTCCTCTTTATCCGTCTCTCCTCTATCCACTTATTTTCTAATTTATGTAGCAGCTTAAAATGAAGAGTTATTAATCGATGCGTTTGGATTGCGTTCTGTCGTAGAATTCGTTGAAAGTGGGACTTTATCCGTGACGTTAGAATCTTGTAGGAATATGCATTGTGCATTTTTACGTACGTTATATTAAAAAAAAAAAAAAAAAAAGGTTGGTACGAATAGAAATAACGTCCGCAATGCAGGAATAGTTTGTAAAGCTCATTGATAATAGATTGAATAACGCTCAATCGATTCTTCCCTCTCTTTTTTTTTTTTATGATAAAAATATGTCTTTCGTCTATCCGTTTTAGGCTACGCTCTATAATACCGTGTTACGACTTTAACACGACGCTAAGTAAAGGTACGAAAGAAGATTTTTTACGAAGAAAGGGAAAAAGATGAAAAAAAGAAACTAGACGTTTCTTGGACGAAGATCTATCGCGGAAAAAATGAAGATCGATTCCTTTTCTACTTCGTGAAAGAAAAAAAAAAAAAAGATGTTTCCTTTGAAATGACGTATGCATGTAATATATGGATGCATTTAGGGAGATAATCGTTGCACGAAAATGACGCCGAGGTATATAGCGGATAGTCGTCCCAAAGCGAACGCATCGTAAGTAGCATGGATGATTTTATATCTACGTTCGCGTTCACAGCGAATTCCTTATTAATTTCTATTCATAAATATAATATACGAGGAAGAAAGATTTAATACGATAAAATGAGTTCGCGACGCAAAGACGACATTTCTCGTAGCCTAAAATCGCACAGTTATTCGAAGTAAATTTCGATCGTCGACAATTCATTCTTCCGCCGTCGTTTGAACATTCTCCCCTTCCTCCTCCGCATTGGAATTCTGTTCCGCTTCTTTTTGTGCCCTGAGCTCTGCATCTGCAGGACGTACAAACGATGAGGATATTTACATATATATATATATATATATATATATATATATATATATATATATATAAACAAAAAAAGAACAAAAAGAGACAGAGAAAACGACGACAGAATATAGAGTGGCTCAAAATAAGACCGATTACAATTCGGAAAATATTGACAAAAATTGTTTCGCACGAAATTATATTTTTCGAAGAAATCGATTGTTAATATTGGTCGAGCAAATATGGACTTACTGACTCAAAAGATCGTTGAACAAATATCGAAACGTATTATTTCTCTTTTACAAATAATCGATAACGGTATATAAAAAACTAATAAAGATTAATAATGTTAATTAAAATTGAGATACGACAATCCGTCGATCATTCGACCAATATTCAAGCTCGATTTTATCGAAAATAAAGTCTCACGTATAAACATTTTATTCTATAAAATTACGATTTATTCTCTTGAGAAAATTTTCACTTATCGAGTATCACAATTATTTGGTCACTCGATATCCATCATTTATTTTCATATAAACATACCTCGAACCGCTTGTTCCTTCCAGATTTGTTTGTTCTCTGCGAGACACTGTATCCATGGTTTCCCTATCTTAAACCTGTTACTCTCTGTTGTCGAACCTACGATCAATGTATCGATGAACGTTGGGATATAAATAAATATATATATATATTTTTTTTTTTGTATTAATGGCAGTGCAATTATTGAAATTATCGAAACGTTTACCGTTAGCCGACTCATCTACGCTTTCTTTAACGTTCAATGGTCCAAGAACCGTCTCCAACATATCGCTGCAAACTTGCATACTCGGTTCGACGATGAATTCTATAAAACCAATTTGTGACTCCGCTACCAAAGTATTATTACGATCGCACAATGGTGAGAATGGCAGGCCAAGATCTCTCTCCTTGTCGCCTTGCCTGAAGAACTCCTCCAACAGTTGCATCGTCCACCTGTGCAAAAAAAATTGTCTCACGTCACACAAATAACGAAATTATTGCGATCGTCGAGATTCCTATTATTCAATATAGTCCACTCGATAAAGGGAGACGATATGATAAAATGGTCGAACCTATGGTGGAGGTCCCATCTTTTCGCGGGATGAGAGATATCGCAGCAATGGAGCACGAGACTGACGGCTTTGCTCTTATCGACGCTCGGTTCTGCCAAGCTTAGTAGATTCTTCATGTTTTTCAGCTGTTGAAAATGAAAGCTCATATCGGTTGCCAAGACCATGTCGATCACGAGCGAACGAAATTCTCGGAATTCTTCTCGCGACAGATTCTGAAGAATATTACATTCGTCTTCCCTTAATATTCTGAAAAAGTACACCATACGCATTTCTAAAGTTACCTGTCGCATAGAGAATTGTTATATGAAATTAGTTCTATATACCTGAAGCTCGCTGATATATGGTGATTTTCTAACACAGCGCGGTCGTTATAGAGAAGTGCCGTATCACTGCCCGACATTACGTGGAAATTGTTTGTGGTCCCAGTGTGCTCGTAGTCGTGAATAATCGCAGCTACGAGTGACGAGAATATTTCTAGATCGGTCAGCCAATTCTGCGAAGAGCAATTTATCTTTTAACTTTGAGACAATTAAATTTACGAACGAATACAATCCTCTAACGGTTCGCCGTTTCTTACGTGCACTCTTTATACATTATTTGATTTTGTACGGAGTTCGTATGTTTAGTATTTACAAAATGAAAGGATCCGACAGTGAACGCATTGAATGTCGTTTAAAAATACAATTTTGAGAAACCGGACTTACCATTAGCCCCGTTTGGCACAAAATATAATGCATAGTTTGAGCGACGTCCGCAGCGTGAAGATTATTATGATATGGATTTCGATGTCTGCAGTATCCTTCCTCAATTCTTCCTAGGAAGCATTCCAGAACCGCAGGTGGCACTTTAAACTTGTGTAACATACCGTACCGATTCAGTAGGTCGTAGCCTATGTATTTAACAGGAGCTCCGAGTGCAGCTTCGTTCAATGAAAACACGTCGAAAGACCAGTCGTCCAACGTCTTAAATTAAGATTCATTAAAATTCAGAGAAAAGTTCGCTGGTAAAATCTTTGTTTTATGAAATTACAAGACTACGTCCAATTAAAAGAACACGGATTCAAATGTCGACAAGCAATTACTATGTACATACACGACACTAATAGAATTTCTTCAAATTGCGTTCAATTAATATTTATAAAGTACATTCCCGTTCTATAAGAACGTATAAATGTAATTTGTAGATATGTGGGTATGTGTAATTTCAATTGGGGGAAAATAAAGTTTTTCGTATACGTGAAAAAAGAAAAAAGTTACCTTAAGTACTTTAACCACATCCGGTGGAAATTGCATAAGAGCGGTATTGGTGACTCTCCTGTAAATCCGATCAACGAAAATCCCAGCTCTAATAGCGTGGGCCACAGATCGAAACTTGGGTTTCTCATCCGCCTTCCGCCTTGTCGTGGCAAGTTGTCTGGTGAAGGTCGACGCCAACCATTCTCGAACTTCGGGTGGTACCGCGTCCGGTTGTACTTCGGACAATTCGTCATCTTCGTCGGCTAATCGTCTAAAGAAAACCATAGGGAGAAAATGTTAACGACTGAGTCGACGTGTATCGAGATGAAGGCGCTTCAAAAAATTCTACCTTCGTTTACCACTAAAAAAAAAAAAAAAAAAAAAAAAAAAAAAAGGGGAGAGAAAAAACTGAGTCGCTTCCTCGATATCCATTTAGTGAACTTCGACATTTAAAAGTCGTCGAACCCGATCACAGTTCAAATTTGACGCGTTGAAAAAGATTCCTTGGGAAAAATATTGGAATTATTTCTAAACGATCCTCGAAGGTTGTTCGACGAGACACATCTTCCCTGAGAATATGTATTTTCTTCGACCTCAAACGAAGAAAATTACACGAGTTACGAATCGTAAAAAATTATTGCAAAAGAATACGGCAACGTGTTCGTGTTCGTGTTCATTTTTGTGTATGTATATATATAAATATATATTTATGAGTTCAAGCAGCCGAAAGAGAACAATAGCGCTGCGCATTATATCAATTACCGATTATCGAAAATTTCTACCAATTTTATTTCCCAAAATAAATTCTGCATCTTAAGAAATGCATTTTCCTTTTATTAGTCGCCGGATAAATCGTACAGCATGGTTATGTATTTTATATCGACAATAGAAATAACGTGAGTCTAAAAGCGACCCAGGGCTCTGATTCAGTTTCATGATTGGACACATTATAATATTAATGAGAAATGTACGAATAAAAAATTAACACGGTATTCTATATACAGAACAAACTAATCCGAAATACTTTGGATTTTTAATACGATTTCTTTTCAAATCGTTTTTGCTATCGACAAAATCATTTTAAAAGATCGTCGACCTACATTCGTTTAAGATTGAAACCATTTCGAACATCCTGAAAACACTTTGATATTCACAGTGACGATCTGCGTATAGTATACATAGTAGATAACTATACAAGGAATGCAGGCAACCAATTAAATTACAACTACCGCTAAAGTTACTTACGACGTAGGTACGTAATAATTAACTGTAATTATTCAAAGTATATATATATATATATATATATATATATATATATATACACTGATACGTTTTACACGAGTTCGTATAATAAAAAATATCTTATAATTATACACGTACGTACATCTCGAAAAGTGGAGCTGTAATAAATCTATTTTAACGGAAAACTATTATCTGTTAGAAAGCATTATGAAGAAAATATAAAATGTCATGCAAAATAAAGACTCGAGTGCTATCGTGATAGGTAACAGTATTTATAAATAATTAAGAGATAACGGTGAACGATTGTGAGAGGTTGTTTGAATTCAAACTTTTGCACAAACCTACGGCGTACACCTTGTCGGCTAGTAGCAGTTGATTCCGTATGGTCGGCATCTCTACAATGTAAAACATCAAAGAAAAGACATGTAACATTGAGGGTTTTTACATCGATCTACCCGTTGTTAAAAAAAAAAGAAAAACAAACGTCCCCGTCTATGCGAGGCGTGACTAGAAAATTCACGCTATTTCGAACACGAAACGAAACGCCAGCATCTTCTTAAATTTTCATTGAATAACTTTCGAGTCACCCCTGCGATTTTTCCGTGTTCCGGGAAACGTTTGATCGC
>OU964971.1:5638440-5690940 GCA_918808275.2 Dolichovespula sylvestris | reverse complement strand
GTAATATATCAAAATTATGTTATGTGTACTATCTTGCAAATGTATTTAAATGTAACTATGATTTAATGAAAGGAACGTTTAAAAAATATTAACTTTAATTTATAATTAAATTTACTATTACTATTATATACATAATTATGCTACATAACATATACTAATTATATACATAATTATAATATTATAAGTGATTGAAATCTATTTATTTGGTTTTAGATGCCCATGAAACTACCGAATAATTCAATAATTATAACATATATTTACTACATCCGCATATTATATTATACGTAAAATATTGCTTATCAGATAACTGTCATGAGAATTTCAATAAATTATAAACGAGAATTGAAATCATTCGAGAAAATACAATGCAATAACAACATATGAAAACGCGATATACATCTAACAAAATAAATATGTCTCTATATTAAATTCAACTACTACCTTACTTCAACAACTACCATCTTTTGGTTTTATTATTAAATTAGTTTATAAAGTAAATATTTAAAAAATATATATTGAAAATGTTACCGTGTTAATTTTATACATTTTCATTTATACAAAGATTAGACTTTTAATTTTCCTATTTTATTGAAAAATACATAAGTTACTTTACCGTATTTATGGATTTTTGACGGACTGTATGTCAGTTTAACGACGTTATGACATCGGTATAATATTCTATCAAATCCATAAACCTTCCGGCGACGTATCCGTTATTTCTTCCTACACTATACGAGGCATTACCTCGTTTCAACGTTGTACGGACATAAATCAGGAGGCCGCGCTTGTAAAACGAGCTGCCGTTCTTTGGGAAGAAGGGAAGGCAATTGAACCCACGACGTCGAGAGAAAATTAGTTTCGTTGTATACTCCCTGTTACTTTAGAACTATCGAAGAATACCATTATTGAATGATGTTTCGAACATTTTAAAACGAATTCCACGAATTCTACGTTATCTCTCTTTCTAACTCAATCATAGTTATACCGAACCGTTCACTCGATTAATGAGTAATGTTCCAACATTTAAAAACAATTTGAAAAGTACAATGCAACTATGTCGACAATTTATTTAAGGTAAAAAGAAAAATCTCTTTTTAAATAGCAGACGATAAATATTCGAGTAAAAAAAAAAAAAACTAACACTTCGAGGTATAACAACAACGTACAAGGACCGATAGTAATTCGATCTCTGCACTTCTCTTCTCACCCACCCCGTTCGTTTACTACTACATTTACAGGAACAATTTCAAATTATCTGACTATTAAAACGTATCGATGATCTGTCGATAAACGTAAAAGATGCCAACATTAAAAATATTTGTTGGCTCAAGGTACGATACTACAAGCATAACACTACTAGCGAGGAAAGATCGATAGAGGATGTAATACGCGTTAACTCGCCGTATTCCTTATCTATACACGCGATCGCACTTTCGTATAAAAGAAAAAGAATCGCGTGCAATATTTTCCCTTTGCACTTATAACGCGACACCAAGACGGTGTTAATTTTTATAGTGCCTAACGGTAAAGTCTTTAATGAATTCACTGATAACGTAGTGTACAGCGGCGTTAAAAAAAAAAAATCTCATTGCAATCTAACTTACAACATTTTGTAATGAATATCGAGTTTCCTTCTTGATATCACCGAAAAATGTTTCTGTCAATGATTATGACGAGTTCTGTCCAATTTTAGCGTAGATACGAAAAAATATTCATATTTTAAGAAGCTTATAACAGAAAAAGAATCGTCTCTCTTATCTCTTATTTTACATTTTGCATAGATATTGTACTTTCGGTGAAGTGTCTTTTTTTTTATTTTACTGTAAAAAAAAAAAACGCGAACGGTCTGTTATTAGCCATAATAATGGATTGATCAGAGTTTCTACTAAGTAACATCACTTATCAAACGACCGGTACGTACTATCCAAACTTAATTGATTCAATATTTCATTTCGTCACTATTACCATCACATCTCTCTCTCGTATTAGATAAGTTACATTGTTGGAAAGATCAATGCCAGTACATACTGGTCAATAACGTCTATTGTGTTTATGTCGTAATACAACTGCATTGAACACGGATAGGATGTTATTTGAACGTTATGCGAAAACGGTACCGAAGTTCCAACGTTCCTAGAAATACCGAAATTACCGTTATGCATATATATATATATATATATATATATATATATATATATATATCATTTATCGAACATAAACTTAAATAAATACGAGACATAAGTTAAACCTTCCAACGATATAATAGATTAAAATCTATTACCTCATAACTATTTTATAATACTTCACATTAATTGTAACATTGAGGATAAAGTGTATCTTATAAAATTCATATATATTTCGTTTTATCTTTCAGATTTGGAATACAATATAATAAACTTTTATATCAGTCGGATCGTATTTATTGTTATCGATTGTAAGTTAAATAAATTGATTAAATATTGCGTTGCTGCATAGAACGTAAAATATTCTTGCTTCGGAATGCTTGCGCTACCTATGTATATACGAACTTTCGCGCGCGCGCGCGCATGTGTGTGTATGTGTATGTATATGTGTATGCGTGTATGTGTATGTAGACCTATAACTCAACCCTGTTAGTTCACTTGGCCAGTTTGGTAAGCAATAAACTACTAAACTCAAAGTTAAGGGGATTACTAAGTTACTACAATACAATCAAATTCTCTCCTTTATAGATAGGACATTGATACAATCGCCACTTTATTCGACCAACTTCTCGATGATTATCTTCGTACATACTAGAAGAACAAATTCACCAAGAAATGATGATTAATTATATACACAATGTTGGAATAACAATCCATTTGAATTTGAATGAAATGTATACGTCTACGGACATGTAAATAATTTTGCCATACAATACATGAATATTTAGAATTTATATATTCAAAGGAAGAGCGTGTGACCCTTTGAATGGTAGACACACTGTAGAAGATTTTATACGTTCACGTACTACATAATACAATTAAACCGCACGATTAGATTTTGGTTCGAAGCTTTACGCTTGAAGATAATGATATTTAAATATCAATGATGTACGTCTTTGCATACTTAATTGAAAAAAAAAAGAAAAATTTCATTAAAAAAAAAAAAATTAAAAAAAGAAATAAAAAAATAAGAAAAGAATTTTCTCAGCGTTTCGATGTATTAAACGTGGATCAAATGGATCATAAGTTTTGAACTATCAAAATAAAGAAAAAAATAAATAATAAATAAATAATTAAATTAGAAAGAAAGAAAGAAATTGCACTCATATTATATGTTTATTTATTGTTATGTACTCTCGAAGAAACAACATAAAAAATCGTTCCAGGTATTAATTAATCATATCCGTATTTGCTGGTATGAAATGCGGTAACTATATTTGTTAACAAATAGCAAGAGAGCTCTCCCCCCCCCCTCCCTTCTCTCTCTCACAGAACTGCAATTTGCATGAAGCTAAACAAGAAAAATCTTTTGATTATTATTTTAATAAATTGCAGGCTCAGCTTTTGCCTCTTCTTCGTTAATATAATCGCTTTTTCGGGATCGATAATTTCTCAAGTTAAAAATATCGATTACTATCGTCGAAGCACGTTTACATTATTCAGGTGTTCTTAATTGTAATAATAAATCATATTTAATAAAAGATCATTTATATAAACTTATCTGACATATGTTATTTAACCCCCTCTTTACCTATTGTAGTATCATGACAGTATCGTTAACTATAATGTATTTTCAAATATACATATGTACATAATTTATGATAAAATTGTTATTTATTTATCGTTGTTAGTATCAGTAACTACGTTGAAATTACGTGAAAACGAGTATAAAAGGAGAACGTCTTTGCATTTCCTCACTATATATACGTGCATGCGTATTCGAAAATTCTTTAAAATTATAAGATAAAATACAATATTCAAATCAGTAAATACAAACATACAGTATTAAGCTCTCGTAATTGATCTTAAAATTTACAAAAGATGAAGGGGTGTTTAGTATTTGCCGCGTTACTGATCGTTGTACACGGTAAAAGCATAAATTGCAATCCAAAATGGTGGAAAAATATGTTATTATATCAAATTTATCCGAGAAGCTTTAAGGACAGCAATGGAGATGGTGTGGGTGATATTAAAGGTACGAAAAATGTTCTAGGCTTATTAAATATAATGGAAAAAAAAAAAAGAAAATTATTCGATTTAAAAAAATATATCCGAGCACTTTTTGTAATTGCATAAAATATTTATGTATCGTGCATATACGTGCAATGATTTCCTCGAACATATAAAAATATTATTCCATCTAAACCGATAAAAACATCGGTGGTTTGTCTTTCATCAATTAGATTTGACGATCCGTTGATACCATCATTTTCATAAACTCCTTTTTTCTACGCGCAGGTATCATCAGCAAACTGAATTATTTGAAGGATTTGAAAGTCGATACTATATGGTTATCTCCATTCTATACAAGTCCAATGTTCGATATGGGATACGATATTAGCAACTTCACAGAAGTCGATCCAATCTTTGGTACGTTACAAGATTTTAAAGATTTAGTTAAAGGTACCCATGCGAACGGTATGAAAATAATCGTGGACTTCGTTCCTAATCATACTTCGGACAAGCACAAGTGGTTCGAAATGAGCATCAAAAAAATCGATCCCTATACCAACTATTACATTTGGAGAAAAGGACGGACACTTCCTAACGGTACCATCACGTATCCAAACAACTGGGTAATCGAATCAGAACAAAAAAATTAATTATTTATTCGTATAATTTTGAAATTGAGTATCACCAATGTTAATTTTATATACGTACTCATTTACGTTTATAGATAAGTACTTACAATGATCCAGGATGGATTTGGAATGAAGAAAGACAGGAATATTATTATCACCAATTCTCGTCATTCCAAATTGAGCTAAACTACAACAGCACAGAACTTAGAAAAGAAATTGAGGTAATTATTAATTTCCGAATAATAAATAATGCCAAATTATTAAAGGTATGAATTACGAATCACATTCTCGCGCTGTATTCGATGTAATTATCTTTTAATTTAACAAATTTTATATTACTTTTATCATCGAAATAATTAATACGTACGGAATATGGACGAGAAACATCGAGTGCTTGTCCGTTTTAAGGTTGAACGTTCACGTCGATGCGACGCAATACGTTAATCTAATCAGTAGTATGACGCAATATATCTAATCTGCATTTTTCAATTTTTCACTTGTTCACCTAATCTGGAAAAAGAAAGAAATGGGAAGAATTTTTTCGCCGCTGACGAAATCCACGGCATTGCCTAAATCTTATTTCATTTGAATTCCTCGAATACACTTCCCGTTTCTCACAATTTCATTTCAATTTAAACCAAGATTATTATCATCTATCCGTCGCAAAAGAGTTATTAATATTAGAATACAAATCGAAATTTTGCAGAAAATCCTGAAGTTTTGGTTAGATTTGGGAGTGGACGGCTTTCGAATGGATGCCGCACCTTACTATTACGAGGATCAGAAATTTTTAGATGAGCCACTTTCTGGAACCACTTACAATCCTTATGATTACAAATCTACGAAAAAAATATACACGAGAGATCAACCGGAGACGTATGATTTGGTTCAAAGCTGGCGGGATTTACTTGACGAATATTCCATCAAAGAGAAATGTCCAAAAGTTTTGATAATCGAGGCATACGCCAGCGTGGAGTATACCATGGATTATTACAAACACGGGGCACACTTTCCTTTTAACTTCAATTTCATCGATAAATTGAATAAAGATTCAACGGGATCGGACGTGGCAAAATGCGTCGAGGATTGGATATCGAACATGCCCAATGGAAGCATCGCCAACTGGGTGGTAAGTCACGCGCCAACAGATAAATCCATTTCAAAGTTTGTGAACGATTTTTCTTTATTTTTTTCTTTTTTTTTTTTTTTTCTTTTCTTTTACCCACGCATAATCATCCTGACGTCCTCGATATCTTTCCAAATTCGTATTTCACATAAACTCGACCGCTAAACGTAAACCGCCGATGCAATCACTATCGAAAATTAACTCAACTCGTTATTTTATTTCGTGCGTGTCTATTATGTTTGATATGTATTTTATTTTTGTTTTTCTTTCGACCGGAAACAAAACAAACGATCGTCTTGAATTTGAAAAAGAAATTAACTGAATCGTATCTAACGAAATATTACCAAACGGACAGATATATCATCACATTTTACAGAGAACTTTCGTATAACGTATGAACGTAATATACTACCTATTACAGACTGATGCAAATGTATTTGAGACTGATGCAAAATGTAACAGATATACTGCAGTAAATCTGTAATTCGTCTTTCTCGCGATTTAATAATTCAGTACTAAAAACGATCTATCATAGAAAATGAATATCATGACTATAATGTTAAACGAGAATGATCATCATTAAAGTAAAGTTAATATATAAAGGAGAATTCGAATGGCAAAACAACTCGATGATGATTTTAAGGTCTAAGGGACAAGGATCACAATTATAAATGAAAATAAAATAACGCGATTCGAACTTTAAAGCACGTGTATATATATATATATATATATATATATATATATATATATATATAAATATTAATATAATATAATATATATATATATGTATATGTATGTATGTATGTATATATATAAAGCATATAACGCTTTTGATCTGACACTAAAAATAAATACAAATCAATAATTTCAACGAACTGTTTAGAGTGGAAATCACGACAATCGTAGATTAGTGTCACGAATTGGAGAAAAACGAGCCCGTATAATAATGACCTTGATATTTCTACTTCCGGGTGTGGCCGTAATTTACAACGGTGATGAAATAGGTATGGAAGATACGGTACTTTCTTGGGAAGATACAAAGGATAACGAAGCCTGTAACGCCGGTAAAGATAATTACTTGTCTAAAAGCAGAGATTATGAAAGAACACCTTTCCAATGGGATAACACCACTTCGGCCGGTACGTTCTCCATAGAATAATGGTTCTTTCGATATTATTTTATTTCTATTTGTTCATTTTACAACGTATTTGCTTATACGTACCAATCTCTAATTATAATTATAACACTCTAACATTACAGGATTTTCTACCAACTCCAAAACTTGGTTACCTGTGAACAGTAATTACTTAACATTGAATTTGGCCAATGAGAAAGTATCGAAGAACTCTTTCTATAGGATGATAGTAACACTTTCGAAATTCAGGAAAAATTTCTCTACGAAGAACGATAAATTCGTTATGAAAGTACCAAACAAAAATGTTTTAGCCTTTTCAAGGTAAATATTAAAAGTCGTTAATACGAACGCCATCATTACATGTTATCACTTTTCTTTATCTTCCGTTCGTCCGTATCTTCCTTTTATACAGATATCATATTTAATTAATTATTACAGGCGTATGAAAAATGGCAAGACTGTTTATGTGGTGGCAAATTATGGAGATGATAATGAACATGTTGATATGAAAATCTTTAAGAACGTGCCAAAGAGACTTATACTTTATTACTCTACAGAATCTTGTCAAATACCTATCGGGTAAGTCGAGTCGTATTAATTGATATTATTTGAACGTAAAAACGTTATCGAAATCGTTAGGTTTGTCTTTATTGGTTTTCTAACGTTCAAAACGTAATTCTTAAATAAGTCTAACTCTTATTTCTCTTCGCGAATTTTTATATAATACAATTGTGTACTTTATATATGATTTGTAAAATATTCAGGTATTATAATTCTACAATCCTTTATTTTAAAACAGAGGCATCGTCAAAGACTGTGGCAATCTGCAAGTTCCTCCACAAACGGGATTCGTACTTACCAGCATTTCTTAATTGGATATTATTTATTCAAATGCGCGATGTATTCAAGAATAATTATGCACCATTTATCAGAACATCGTTGCAAGGAATAAACGATTCTAATCTTTGTTAATGCGTTTATCTATCGTACGATGGTATAATTCGAAGATGTTGGTTAATTAATTTGTTCTAAACTTATATTATTAAATAAAATAAGCAAATAAAAATTAAAACACAAAAAGAGTTTCGATCGAAGGTCTCTTCTTTTTTAAAATACTCTACTTCAACTTGACGAACCTTCTTTCACTTTCTCTCACGAACGTAGAACCCTTTTCCACGTTTGAAATCAGAGATGAATTAAAACGATTCATATTTCTAGATTGACGAAACGACAAGCACGTCGATCTCGTTGCCAATTACAATCGGCTATCAAATCCGAAAGCTCGATATCATGCCATGTCGTTCAGACATTCACGAACCTATGACACGCGAACGGAAACATAATTATTCTCGTTCTTTTCAATTAAATCTGACAACTTTCTAAATTTCACATATATTAGTTTTATCAATATCTATAAACATCGATCATTTCTCATGGCATCGAAAGATGTGATATCTTTACGTAAAAGCATCGTTCAATGTAACAAAACTAATTTTTATCGAAAAAATCCACTAAAACAATTCGTGCTTTGGAAAAAATTCTTTATTTGATTTGTCTCTTAATGTTGAGAAATTTGCATACAAATTGATAAGTCATATTTTTCAGAAATCTTACGAATTAAATGTAATCTTAAGTTACTACGAATAAACCGATTCTATCTCGACTAAAATATATTTTAAATATATAATGAGCAACCATTTATTCTTATGTTTCTTTATAAGTAGTCGTTGAATGATTAGGAGTTATTACGGATACAATGAGAATCGGTTAAACCTTGCAATTATATCGAAAGTGTTCAATGAATAAACCTCTCAAAGTATTTACCTCACAACGACACGATATCGACATTTTCCTCTTTTCATTTTCTCGCTTAAATCATTATCAATAACTTATCGTTATCGGGCGGGACTCGAAGAAGCAACATAGATCCGTATGTATATAAATCTATGAAGAGGGGAAAAAAAAGTCGAACGTTTTTTCTTGTTTTAAAGTAAATCGTTTCGGTTTTGAATTATTTTCATTTGGACATTTAGACGGATAATTGAGAAACGCTTTTTCACGGAGAAGAGAAAATCGTCTAAATAAACAATTACTTTCGATAGGCAAACCGAGTGTGAATTTCAGCCGGATGACGACATCACCGTTAATATCACCGATGAAGAACATGGATGAGTGAACCACGAGTTGCCACGGTTTTTGCGAAGGCTTTCGATCGTTATCGTCGATACGGCAAGATATGTTCATTTTTTAAATACTCATCTATTTCCATGACAGTGATAAGACAATACTGATAACATAGCTACCCGCGTATAGATACCGTCGCCGATGTCTTCATTTTGTTTTTTTTTTCTTTCTTTCTTTCTTTGACTTTTTGTGTTATAACGAACTGGCAGTATCCTCGTATCGGTCTAATCGTAAAAATGATGTGCTCGCGTCAGTATACAGTAGAATTTGTCGAATTTTTCTGTGTTTCTCGTTACCCATTGTTCGTTACTCGCTGAAATTAATTATAAAAGATGGTGAAAACGCACTGTGTGCCGTATCGGATCAACCCTCGAAGTTTCATGGACAACAACAACAATGGTATTGGTGATCTCGGAGGTAAAAAAGATCGTACTACTTTTCACCCGATGGCAATCGTTTAGAAAGGATTGAAACGATAAGTCACTTCCACGGTAAAATCTTTCCGTCTTTCCGTCTTTTTTCTTCTCCCATCTTTCGTTTTAACGATCGTAACGATTTTCGAGACACGTGTCGATTAAAAGCAACGATACTTATTGTCTCCCGGCATCGTAATAATTACGCTAGATGATAGAGATCTTGAGCTATCTGATAGAGAAATAACGTCACGACTGTAGTAATTATAATACTAAGAGATTTGTACGCCTTCACTGGATTTCATTCCGTTATTATTATTATTATTATTATTATTATTATTATTATTATTATTATTATTATTATTTCCTTTAATTATAATTTCTTGATTAAAAAAAAAAAAGTAATAATTTTTCCTCGTTATTAAGATGCGACGTTTTTCAATTTTTCCTTTTGTATACCCACTTATACCGATAAGAAATCGTTTGACGAAAAAAATTCACGGAAGAATTCGAACTATGATGCAAGAATAACGAGCAAACTTAAGCACTTCGTCAATTCCAAGGTTATAGGAATCTTGTTATCACCTATCAACAGTAGTCCCATAAAGGACTTTAAATATGATATTATTCACTTTCGTGACATTCATCCCGAATATTACACAATGGAAGATTTTGACGAACTGATGAAGCGTACTAAGAAATGCTCGAATTGAAAGTTTATTAAATATTCTAATTGTATATCCGGAAGTAATAATAATTATTGCGAATATTTAAATTATTTTCGATCTCTCGTTCTCGATCATAGTTATTAAAGACGAAAACGAACGGTTTAATAAAAATTTTAGAAAGTTTTGGTGTGTCCGAAGAAAAACACAAAGATTACTACATATGGGCGGATCCTCTGACGAAACTGACGTGATGAAATTGAAGTGAACGCCAAATAATTGGCTCGATTTATTTGGGAATCAGGTTGAACTTATTATCCGCATCGAAAGTAAATGTATTTTCATTTCGATTTCTTCGAAAACAACGAGATCCGTATTACAAAAATACTGAAATGATATTCGACGTACAGGTAAGTGTAACTCGTGAAATGTAATTTTCGTAAGAAAAAAGAAAAAAAAAAGAAAAGAAAATATTGGACCGTATGAAAAAATAAGGTTTTCAATCGTTGAGTGTAAAATTAATATCGATTGTAATAATTTTCAGCAAACAATAGAATATTGGTTACATAAGCGTGTAGGCGGATTTCGTATAAATGCGATACGTCATCTTTTTGAAATAACCAACATCACGTTGGACGAGCCAAGTAACAATGTGGTTAATGTGTCGAAGTATGAGTATGCTTATTTATGGTGTATTTATACGAAAGATCAAGATGGATATATTTCGATGAAGAAACAGCCTGGATCCTTACGCAAAGACGTATAACGAAGAAAAAAGAGGTATATACTTTATACTTATGATATTATATATAATATTTGATAAATTGAAACGTATACGTGTGTATACGTAGTAACTTTTGTGTAATTACACGAATTAATTCGTAGTAAAAAAAAAAAAAAAAGAACAAATCATTATTCTGTTATTTCCATGATAGATGGTAATAACAGAGGCATATACGACATTAGATATTACTGTGAAATTTTACGGATACGCTTCGCAGATATCAATTCAATTTTAAATTCAATATGAATTTGGTCAAATGCCAATGATATCAAAAATGTAATAGACACATGGATTCAAACTAAGCAAATAGAAAATGTACCTGATTGATTTTCTAAGTCAACAGCCTTTTTTCGTTAATTGATCGATATTATTTCTTGAAATAGAAATTTCAATAATTCATGCGACAGATGAAAAATCACGACCGCAATCGTACCGCTGTTAGGCCCGATCAGATAACGATGTTGGCAATGATTTTGCTTGATGTTCCGATAACTTATTACGAAGAATAAATTGGTATAACGAATAATCAAAGCATAATATTTAAACAGATGCAAGATGCGCAACAAGCTTGTAACGCCGCTAAGAAAGGATATAAAAGCAAATCTTATCTTATCCGCGTAGAACACCATTTCTGTGAAATAATACAATCAATAAAGGTAAGAAACATTGAAATTTATTTAACTTTAATCTTAACACTGCATAAATATACCGAAATGACAGAAAGATTATATTATAAGATCCTTCATCTAGAATTTCAACAGGATCTTGGTAACCAGTTAATGAAAATTATGAAACGCTAAATTTGAAACAGCATAAAAAAGATACTAACTCGTATTACAAGATTTACGCTGTACTAACAACTGCACTAACGAGGTTACGAAGTTCAACGAGTGCCCTCAAAAATGGATCGATCGTATCAAAGTAACGTCAGAAATAATAATTTAACGAAGATGAGTTAGTAATTGTTCTTGTAAATTTTTCGAACAATGAATCGCAATCGATCAATCTCACTGACGTGTCAGAAATGATTTCTATCTACAGCAATAACGAAAATTTACGAACGTCGAGTCAAAAGTATAAGCCAAGTAAGTCTTATTTATTCAACTTTATACTGCCTACGATAAATCATTAATTTCCTTTTTTAGTTATATTTCCAATATAACGACAATAATTTATTTTTCAGTAAAGGACAAGATGGATATACCGTAGTCGTTCGAGAAAAAGCTCCGATAATCCTTCATTTTCAACGTATCAACTTTCCAATTTTCCAAGAAATATACTAACTATCTTCTAACAATTCTATCGCTAACACTCACCATAGGATTAAAGCTATAAGAAAGAATAAATTAGTGCTATTATCGTTTCTCGGATATTTATCTTCGTATTATATTTATATCATCGTACATTAAGTTAAATTAATCGGAATATGAAGGGAAGATAGTAATGTTTCATAACGATCTTATATATAAAATACGTATTGCATTATATAATAATTCGATAAATATATTATTATCTTATGCATTATTATACGGTACACTTCATAGTCTGATCATAACGTGTGTCACCGGTTTGATACATAATTCTTTTATTATAATACTAACTATGCCTATATCTCTCGCTAAGTATTCATTCGTATACACTTGATAGACCATATTTACGCAAATAAAAAAAAAAAAAATAAGAAAGTCTTGCCAAAATAATGATTGACTCACTTTTGTATCGCGAGCTCGATTTTTAAAATTCGTTTCAGTAGATAACGGTGAAAGTGCCGGAAGTATCGTACAAAAATTAATTGCAGTTAATGCGTGAGATATCTTTTCTTTATTCTTTCGTATTGTTTTAAAGGATAATCTCTCCGTGTTCGAAAATGACATTTCTTTCGGTAAAACATTAAAGTTCACGCTGTTTCGGTTATATCATCAATTCTTATCGTCGCCATCGACGTACGTGTGATTTTTATCAATTTTAAATAGGAACAACTGCAAAGTGAAACGTCCAAAGGGAACGACGAAAAAATCGATAGATTATTTCCTGTTACCGTCTTAAATCTTTATCTAATCGCAATGTAGAAAGCGCCGAATCGTGGAAATTCTAAACAAAACAAAAAACGTAGTGTCCCCGCCTCGATCCCTCAAAATGCCTCGTGTCACGTCTTATAGAGTTGTCGTTGAAATTTATACTCTCCGAAATTCTCGCAACATTACGAATCGCTTGGACAGTGAAGGTAGATAAATGAGAAACTAGGTCGAAACCGTTACCCAGCACCTACTTTTTCTTGAGGCGGCAGGACCCCTCCGGGTATACTGATCGTTTGCCGAAAAATGTAAATCCAATTTTCCCTCCCAATTTACCCTGACATTCGTCGGTACGCTGAATACAATCCCGCGCAGCCTCACATCAAGTACGCACGCTCCCGATTCCGCTCGAACGGTAATTTCCTTTCTCCATAGCCGCAAGAACATTTTCGAATAAACTTACGTCCTTCGCTACCTCTTTCTTCTTCGTTTTACCACATAGTCTCTCCTTCCCTTTCATTCTTTCGATAAAAGTTGAAAGAAACGACTCCCGTCCGAGATATTCTCGACGATCATTCAAACAAAAAGAACAAATTGTCATTCGAAAAGAAAAGAAAAAAGATGAGCAATTTGACAGATTATTGATTTTATGATCGAAAAGTGGGTTCTTCGATATCGGGAAAAAGAAAGAAAAGAAAAGAATAATCATTGACGATTGCACAGGGAACACGTTATGCGTACGTCGATCGTAATAATGCCACTGTATAAATATTACTTTTAACCTAGCCGTAAACATTAATTTTGTATTTGTATTGTTTTACAATGTAATTGGTAATGCTCTTTGTTCTTCTTAATTCATAAATTATTTTATATATTCTACGTACAAAATCATTTATTATACGTTAAAAAGCACGGATTCGTTCAATATGAACGCACGATGTATAGATTAATATCATAAAGAATTGAACAATTGATCTTTCGAATGGAGTTAAAAAAAAAAAATGTCAACGTACCGAGTTAAAAACGCGATACGATCGTAATACAATTTTACGCTCTTGGGACAGTTCGATTAAATTTACTTGTATCAAAATCGCAGGAATCCTACTCGATGAATAATACTCGAGATCTTCTCGTAGTTCGTAACGGAGCTTTGCATTTCTCGATGGAGTATGGGCGGAGTTCAAGTACCGGTTCAAATGTAAACCACGTTATCGTCATCTTAATTAATATTCGATCGAGCTTTGGATTAATGTAAAGTTTAAAGCAACAACTTCGTAACACGTTACACGTCATCATCGATCCCTCATTGATTGTAATTAGTTTGTCGGCGAAATCTAGAAAGCCAAACAATTTATTTTTATGTGTTCGTACGACGTATATAATTAAATAAGATATCTATGTGATAATACGATGTGACGTATATTTTTTTACATATAAATTTTACCTCAAACCGATCTATCTATTACTCCGAGAGAAAAAGAAAAAAAGGATATAAATTATGCATTGCTTTGCTTTTGACGCATTGACTTTAATACGATGGCAGGAGATCAAATATTGTTGGTATTAAGAAATGATTTATTAATATTGACGTTCTTTCGATAGGTTATGATACAAGCTCTTCATATGAGTAGGATCAAACAAAATGAACATAAACAATTTCGAAAGAGGCAATATTCTCGGTTTTTATGAGAAATGTGCAGTTTGATTTAAAAAAAAAAAAAAAAAAAAAAAAAAAAAACGAGCAACTTGCATAATATTCTCACAAGAAAATAGATTCGATGAAAGAAGAAGAAAAAGAATTCTTATTATTATTAAGCTATAATAATAAAAGGAATAAAAGATTAAAAAGTATTATTACTTTTTTTGTAATAATACGTTCTCAATGGAAACCTCTCTTTACTTGAATTTTATCGGAGTAATTACCATTCCTGTTATTATGTTTATTTACTTATCGCATCGGACAAATCGATAATATTTGTTATAGAAAATCGATTTCTCCGAATATCCTCGATAGATAGAAAATTACGTATCGGAGATATCTATTTTATGAAAAACGTCATCAGTAACGTAGCTACGTAAAAATAATTTAATCATTCCAACCAAGTCAAAGTGATAATACATTACTAACGCCATTGTAATGAAAAATAACGTAATCAAATGTTTATACAATAAATATGAAACAACGAAATCGGTGTTCATACACAGTGAGTGTAAAGGTGTTCGCAATATATTTAAATAAAGAATCAAATTCATTGTCGTACGAAAAAATATTTTTCTAAAAGATACGCAAACATATTTATATTATACAGATATGCGTACGTTCCTTCGGTTTTATGATAGAAAATTAGTAATTATTCATGTTTCATGATCGTCTTAAAAAATCACCGAAACGACCGATATCACGCCCTAATTCAGAGACCTATAATATTGAAACTATCGACACGAATGATATCGGTTAATGAGTTTTAGTAGTAACGACAGTAAAGTCTCGCCTTAATTAAATTTCCAACTACGTTTATTCTTCTAAAAGATTATTCAAGGGAGTAACGCGAACATTAATGACTAATAAATTTTTATACATACTTGATCAAATAATAAAATAAATGTCTTCATTCGGATTTCTCGTAATCATCATTTCTCGGAAAACTCGTAATCAAGAAGCGTAAAAAAAACTGTTTCATAATTTTATTTTGTTCCTATAATAATAGTTTTACATCGTGACAAGATAAACACCATCATAGTTGGTAGCGCCCAAGAAAGAATTCCAACGAATCACCAGTATAACCGGTCCACCTTCGGATTAGATGATGCGGAAGTAGGGCGATCAGATGAATATATATAAAAAAAAAAAACTCGGTCATAACTCAGCTCTAACTACTCGTAAACATACGTATGCGTATATGTGTGTGTGTTTGGTCATTCGTCCACGGAAACGGTTAGGATTTCAGAGACACTTTCCAAATGTTATTTCACGCCTTTCGATCCAACGTCGAAAGTACACAGTAGATACATACGTAAATTTCGAACGGCTATATCGATTATTTTATTGATTTCGTTGAATACAAATCGAACGCAATCGATTCTCTCGTTGAGCAACTTACAATCAAAATAAACCTTTTAATTTTCAACTGTCGAAACTAACGAATTATCGGAGTATCCTTTTTAATAGAAATTATAGAGAGAGAAAAAATAACAAAAAATATGTTCTAATTCAAAATTCATCGTGAAAACATTGTTTTCAACGACATCCACGAACCGCTTAAACCACTAGAAAACGAAGAAAAGTTTAAAGGTCAGAAGCAATCCTTGAAAAGTGATAACGGTAAAACGATGGCATCGTCAAAGTCGCGGAGGGAATTATTCAAGTGTATAAAAAGAAGAGTAAAGAGGGGAGAGAGCATATTGGGGGAACAGCAACAAAGGCGGCAATCCCTACAACGCGCGGCTAAACGTAATACGAAGACAGTACTTTCTGTACGAGCTTTCCTACTCTTCGCTTTTTTTGCTCGAGTTTGGTTTGAGTATCCGCGAAAATCGCTTGCTAGCTTTATATGTACAACCGATGGGAATTTGAAGTTTTGTAAAACGTTTAACTACCCAAAAAAGTCACTTTCTCGATGTTCGTTCTACGACGAACGAACAAACGATATTCCATGCGGTCGCATTGGGACAGAAAAATCAATGAAATACAATTTCTTTAACGTAAACCCAGCGGTTTTGTATTTTTCCGATTTTCCTTATCTTCTTCGCAGCAAAATGCATAACCCTTTTTTTTTGTTTATTCGACAAAAATAATAATAATAATAATAATAATAATAACATCTTTTGATGTTCGCACAATTCGTCGTAATCGCAAATGAACTAATATAATTTGAAATCGGACTTTAAATCATATCCCCTTCTCGCTTGTTTTCATATTCGATGTTTAATACGTATCTAATTATTTGAGCAAAATTAGCCACGTTTGCGGTATCGTAGTGATATCCTTTTTTACAAGTTTTTACATGGAAATGACAAGTTTTGCATGTCGTGACGTAATAGTGACGACAGTTTTAATAAACACGTAAACTTCAAAGGCTCGCTGTATCTAAACATTTACTCTCTAGGTGGAACGATCCTTTCGTTATCCATCCGAAGCCACGTTCTTTAGCGTTGTTAAACAAAACAAAGCGGGACTTGGCTTCAACGTTAACAGGATAGAAGATGGAAATCCATGGAAGAAGGTAAAAAAAAAAAAAGAAGAAAAGAAAGAAAGGAAAAGGAAAAAAAAAAACAAGGTCGACGTCGACTCGACGAACATGGTAACGTTATGAGGGAAAGTGCAACATAACAGATATTCTGGGGTATGAAAAGTTGATCGGACAACTGTATCAACAAACCGATCTGCTTTGATACTTCCTTTCTCTTCTAAAGCGAGCTATGTTCCACGAGATTTATCCGAAATCCCGATTGGATTGAAAACTGTTAAAAGCGCGAAAAAGTCAACAAATGTTTCGATCTTTCAATACAATTTCAATCAAAGGAACGTAAAGAAATGTATTACATACGTTCTTTGATGATACAGAAATAAAGAATCTCAAACGATTTCGTTTTTACGTTTTACCGTTTGGCGAACGTCACTATACCGTCCTATGCCTACATAGATAGTATCTTCTTTTAAGACTCCAAAGTTCACACACTTTTTGTTTAGAGTTTGATCGAGTTTCAGAAACGATAGGTGGCCATACACGATGTTTCTAAGATGTTTTGCCCTTTTCCTTATCCTCCCTCTTTCCCCTCGCCCTACCCATACTTTTAAGATAAAATAACCGATAAAATGTTAGTATCGACATCGCCGTAATACGACTTTTGCCATTGTTACGTAACGAGAAAGAAAAAGAAAACGTAAAGATAAATGGCAGACTCATCGACGAGCAATTAAACGACCTAACCCCAGTTAGAACGAGCGGGATTAGAACGAAAGAGAGAGAGAGGGGGGGAGAGAGAGAGAGAGAGAGAGAGAGAGAGAGAGAGAAGGACAAGACTTTCCAATGGCTGTTTTCCAATATTATCCAATTAATAGTCCAAGTTTAGAGCCGACGCGTCAATATTATCTCGAGCAGGCAAGATCGCTAAAATCGACGACCGACAATTTTATTTCTGGTAAAACAAAAAGTCGTCGAACCGTGTCGCGGTTCGCGATGCGTTTCGCGACGCCTTCTTCTCTGCAATCTCCTCCGCAAACCCTCCCAACCGTTCCCCTCCTCTTCCTCCCCCCCTACCCCACCCCACCTCACCGACACGACATCACCATTGCCACCACCGCCGAGAGTTTCTCCGAGTGCCCTCGCGTAATTCTAGTTTGATTTAAATCGAGGTCAAGCGATTGGGACCCTTCTCTCTTGTTAAAGTGGCCTGTTTATACGCTATTTCCGGATTGGACAAAATAAACCAAAGATTGGGATGTGACCCGTTCGGAGGTTGTTTGCTATTCTACTTGCATATATGCGACTCTACTGCACTCTCGCCTAAAACATCCGTCGAATCACACGTCGTGTTAATTCGCTCGATTTCTACGTTATTTCTTTCTTCTTTTTTTTGTTGTTGTTGTTGTTGTTGTTGTTGTTGTTTTTATGCTCGCCCTCGAGAACTTCGAATACTTTAAATCGGCAAAGCCAATGAACATCCCACCGAATAAACGTAGACATTATTTTTTTCTTTCCCTTTGTTTCTTTTATTTTCGCGTGTACGTGCCGCGTGTATGTAAACCGACGTTTCGTCGGTCGATGAAAGTCGAAAAGAAAGAAATTAAAAAGTAAAATACGTTTCTTACTTTCAGCAGTGGGATGACTACATCAAAGGAAATTTCATTGGTGCGTTCCTTCTTACTTGATTCGAGAAAGCTCTGGCCTGCGAATTTTCTTACCCTGTATCCCCCCCTATATAGATCCTTTTGTAGGAAAAGGAAGGAAGGTAGTAGTAGGAGGAGGAGGAGGAGGAGAAGGAGGAGAAGGAGATTACACGTTTCTATCTTTCTTCGGTTCACTTCGTTTGCGATCTTTCCCCCCAGTCCCCTATTTCAATGGCTTTTGTATTACCAAGATTTACACCGTACGCACGTACACCCAGAACGATATTCTCTCTGCGAAAACTTTTCGCCTTCGGCTGGGTTACAGAATAAAATTTGTTAACGCTACCCAACCGTAGTAGTATGCTGTATCGATCGATTTCTTGAAACTCCAGAAATAGAAAAGAAAATCTCAAGACGGAAATGTTAAAATGTCTACAATGTCAGCAGCTGGATGAGTTTCAAGATGTTGAACGCACGAACTCTATTAAAGAAAAGCTAAAGTAAACGTAGTAGACGTTCAAACTCTCACTCTCTCTCTCTCTCTCTCTCTCTCTCTCTCTCTCTCTCTCTCTCTCTCTCTCTCTCTCTTTTTATCTTTTTCTCGTTCTGCCTCGGAGCATAAAAACGTCGTCAAGAATTACGAGACGAAAGAAGTTCGTAGATCGGAAAAACGAACAACCACCCTGACAGCGATTACTCCAATTGTTCCTTGTTCCTTAATCAGCTATCATTCTTAAAGGCGAGAACGAATGAGACATAACAAATTGAAAATCGCAAGGAAAAAGAAAAAGAAAAAATTTAACGTCGTTCGTTAACTTTTCCCGTAAGGAAACAAACTCAATTATTTCCTTCCTCATTTCTATTACATCTTCGTCTCGTTAGTTTATTTATTCTATTCGGAAAGTCGGCATTTTTGGAATCCCTTAAAATTTCATTTGTTCATTCGGTTAAATAATAACGGTTCGTCAATCAGTTCGTTGCTGAATTTTTTATTTATCGAAAAAAAACAATCGCTTCATCGCCAAATTCATTGGACAGAGAAAGGCGCTTACGTTTTTAAATCCGCCGGATATCTAGCGCAACGCGGTAAATAGAATCGGTTAACTATTTCGTTTTTCCTTGCAATTGACCGGTATCCATGAGCGCGTTAAAGCAAATGCGATGGGATAAATCGAGATACCTGGGACGAAATAGACGACGTGATGATTTTATCAAACTTTCCTGTTAACCTAACGAAATTCCCTTAACGTCTCGATACCGGAGAAAAGTTCGTTTCTTAGTTTCGAATTTATACGATTAAGCTCGTCTCTTTGATGACGAACAAAATCTAAAAAAAAAAAAAAAAAAGAAAAAAAGAAAAAAAGGAAAAAAAAAAGGAAAAAAGATCCGTATATTTCACTTAGAGAGGCAAAATCAATTGAAAAGTTAATCGAATTGCAACCTTTACGACAATAATTAAATTCATCAACGGGAACACAACCAACGAGAGGCCCTTATTCAGTCGATCGATTGCAATCACGAATTTTACTATTATGAATTATCGCTCGCTTTTGCTCCTACAAAAATTGCATATATTCCACTAAATGCTCGATATTTCGATGACTATTAACAAAAAAAAAAAAAAAGAGAAGAAGAAGAAGAAGACGAACATCTGTCGGAATAAAAAGTTCAACCTTAACGACTAATCTGTTATAATTTCATCTCGTATTTGAACGTTTATCGGTCTCTACCAATAAGAAATGAACGAAATTTATGTAAATACATCTGCTTAACGTAAGTACCATGAAAAATCAGTTTCATTATTATCAATCCCTGATAAAATTTCGTCGAAAAATGAAATATCGTCGGATAGAAATAAACGTAAAATTAATATCTTCTTTTATAATAATCCATACGAATATACGAATTTTGGATGTTCGAAATGCGAAGTGAATTCTATGTGGCGAACATTTAGACCGCACGGACGTATTATATTTAAATATATAATATAAGTATAAGCGATAAGGTGCCCAATTATCCGATAGCTTTAAATAATACAATACTTAATGATGGATTTAATTCTCAACTGACATCTGCATTTTCTCACAAACAACGACGAATTTAATGCATGTTATGTATGATAGTATATCCACGCTATGAACCTATAGTAGACAACGAATGTCATCGAAATAATACCCCATACGACCATTAATTGCAGGTTTCAAAAGATAATAGAGCCACGCTGATAATTGCGAGGATCGCCGTTAACTAATCCCGAACGTTATAATCGTTTTCCTTTATATCAACTATAACAACTACGCGAATAATCTCGTTATTATAAGTGGTTAAACGTTTGCCGAATCATTTTTACCAAACTATTACAATTCAATGGATCGTAATGACAAACTTATATATCCGTTGGAAGAAGACAATTTCAAGTAAATTGAACGTATATTCATGAGAATATATATCTCGTAAAACGAGGTAACGCTTGTCTCGTCCGTGGCTAAATCATAGAAAAATACGATGCCGCCAATAATTCTATGGCAGGCAATACTTTCGATGAAAAAATATAGCCTTTACGAGAAAGGAAAGTAGACTTGCGGCGGCACTCGACGAATAACTTTCTTAAATGCGTTTATTCAAAACCTGTTAAAAACGAAACTCTTTTCAAAAGTAGTTCCTTTAATTTCCAAAGCTTTTCGATCTCATAAAACCGTTAATACGGGGGAGAAAAAAAAAAGTAAGAAGTTCGCGATAAATCCGATAAATGGAAAGTTGGACGAGTTATAACTCGTTTATTTTTTTTTTTTTTTCAAAATTATACAAGGACATCTATTCTACAAACTAAATCGAATGCCAAACGGCGAAACATCCATCTCCGATACTTTCTTCTTTCGGGACAAATCGCGTATCACCAATTGTAATTCACACGATAGTCTCGATAATTTGAACTTATGCTGACAATGAATCAAAATATTCATCTCGTTTTTTTTTTTTTTTTTTTTACACATACCGACACACATCCCGTAAATGAACGCGAAGATACTCGTAGTCGAGTTTTATCATCCACTATAATTAATTGACACACACACACACACACACACACACACACACACACACATATATATATATATATATATATATATACACAAGTCGGAGACCATATCGCTTTTAATTAGAATGAAAGACTAACGATCGTACAACGTGGTTACTTCAATTACGAATTTGCGTTGGCAAATGAAAAGGAACGATTAAAACGCGTGCAAGAACGAGGACGATCGAGCAATTAAGTCAGATGGAAGCGGCACGATGCGAAGCGCTTTTATTAGGTAGAGAGAGAACGTCGAAGGGAGGAGACGCGCAATATTTCGTGGCGTGGAATATAACGATCACGATAACGCGTTGGCGTGCGTTAGTCGGAACAATGGAGTCGAAAGAGGGGGTGAGAGAGGTGGGAAAGAGAAGGAGAGACGTCGAATGAGAGAGATCGGTAGGAAGATCGAGAGAGTGGGATCTAGAGAGGGAGAGAGAGAGAGAGGGTGGGATCTAGAGAGGGATCGAAAAAGGAGGTTCCGAGAGGTCTCTCGAATAGTAGCGCGTAGAGCAGGTCGGCCTCGATAAGGGCTCGTTCCTAAGCGAGAGAGACCTCTACTTACCGATCACGTAGCTGTAGCCATCCAAAGTGAGGACGCACTTTCGCGTATTGGCGGAACTCGGAATGCCGGGCACTTGTTTGCGAGAAATTCGCTTAGTAGGGCTATAAGAAGTGCCGGGGGTACTTCCGGCACCCGGGTCCGAATGGCACTTCTGCACAGGGTCTTTGCTTTGTCTAGACGTCATCGTCTTGTTAGACACCCCCTTTTTCTTCCTCTTCTTCCTCTTCCTCCTTCTCTTCTTCCTCCTCTTCTTCCTCTTCTTCCTCTTCTTCCTCTTCTTCCTCTTCTTCCTCTTCTTCTTCTTCCACTTCTGCCTTCTCGACTCTTCTTCGTACCTTCACACCATTATGCCGTCCCCTTCCCCACGTCCCAATAGTCTTCGCGAGACAAGGGAGGATCGAATCGGCGAACCTTGCGTTCTCCACGGCTACGTCTACATCGATGGCGCCGTTCGCCCTTATTACCACCTTGATCTTTCTATACCTTCCTCCTTTCTTTTCCACGTAAAAGAAAAAAAAAAAAGGAAGAAGAAGAAGAAAGGAGAAATTATTACATCCACGGAATCCTCAATTGACTTTTCTCATGATGTCTTTTCCTTCCCTCCTAAGCTCTTTACTTTGCCAACGTCTTAGCGTTGAGTTAACGGCGGTTCGTGCCTTACGAAAAGAAAACTCGTTTACTCGGCGTCGTCACGGAAAATTCCCACGCGCCCCGTACACACAAGGGTGCCAACTACGATTCTCCTTATCGACAAGAAACATCGGTACCTACGCCGCGCGTTCTTTCGAATTCTTCGAAACAACGGCAATTTCGATCTTTCTTCTTTCCTTTTTCGAGAAGTAAATTCTTCGTGGCCTTACTCGTACCAGAACGGACGGATATAAATACCCGCGCCGGTAATCCGAATAACCGTGGAGGAGGATGAGCAACAAACGTAAGAGCTCTTGCCGTTTCTTTTTCGTTTTTTTTTTTTTTTCTTTTTGTTTTTCTCTTTTATCTTTTGAATCGCGCTATCTCCCGTTGTTTCCACCTTACCGCTCGCGCCCTTTTCTCTATAAATGGATGCGTACTTCGTCCGACAATACGTTCCTCCTTCTTCTCATCTTTCGTCATCATCGACCACCACCTCCTCCTCCACCTCCTCCTCGCCCTTTCCTCCCCCTTAACCACCTTCTTCACGTTCTCCTCCTTGTCCTCTAGTCCGCTTCGATAAGGTTTCCGTCCAGTAAAGCGAAAAATATATGTTGCGAACATCGACCCCGTTACGCTTCACGGTTCGTTCGACCGACGTGAACTCGCGACCCGAAACTTCTTAGTACGCCTTTTTCCATCTTCGACTGAGTCTCACCGCGAGTTAAATTCTCTCCTACGTCCGGAGCTCGACGATGCTTCAGCTACTCTCTAGCCTGCTCTCGGAGGCACTCTCGCTAAGTTTCCAACCGAGAGAAAGAGATAGAGATAGAGAGAGAGATAGATAGATAGATAGATAGATAGAGAGAGAGAGAGAGAGAGAAAGCGATTTCACTTTTTGTCCTCTCTCTTTCTTATATTTCTCTATTCAAGCAGTAGATATATACTTGCGTTCGAAATCCACGTGAGACCCGTTCTTGCAGCATCATCAATCGTCCAGTCAGTAATCTTACCTCGTTGATCTTTCTTATCGGAGTACTTTTACGTATTCAAAGCTATCACGCGATCGCCGTTTACTATTCAACGAAAAATATGGTATTTGAGGATCGAGTATTCTTTAAAAAAAAAAAAAAAAAAAAAAAAAGAAAAATCAAAACGCATGTATGATTGTATTGATAGAAAAAGTGAAAGATAGACATATACCAATATATATAATATATATATATATATATATATATATATATATATATATATACATATATATATACATTATCTATCGAGGGTGTGCGTGCGTGCTCGTTCTTACGATCGATTCCTCGTATCGTTCGCGTTAGCCCAATGTTAAAATTCAGTTTACCCGCCAGCGAAGGAGGCGCTCTTTCGATGCGCTTTGTCAAAGTTACATCAAATTTTGTACTCCTCCGTAGCCCCTTTCGGAGGCTACCTCCTTCATCCCATATCTCGACGACGAATGAATCCTCGCGATAATAAACACTTTGCGCGCACGAATGTTCACGTAGATCGAATATTTGAGTACCGAGAGGAGAAATATTAAGAGGGGAAAAAACTACAAAACCGTACTGATTCCCTTGAAATGAAAATAAGAAAAAAAAAGGAAAGAATCGTACGAGCAGAGAGACACCGCGTGTTCTTTACCGGACGCGCGAATCTAAGGGAATAAAACGAGAACGCAAAACGCGTGCGACTCGAAGCGCGGTACCGCCACAACTGAACCTCCATTCGAAAGCTCCACCTCGTTCTAACCTACCTCTCTCTCTCTCTCTCTCTCTCTCTCTCTCTCTCTCTCTCTCACACTCCCACCCTCCACCATCTCATCCTCTTCCTCTATCACGCTCCAACTCGCCACTCGCTCTCATTCTTTCTCCCTCCTTCCCACTCAAGTACCGTCGACGTATACTTTCTCTCTCGCTTGCTTTTCACCCGTCAGTTCTATCTCCGCACCCTCAGGTGTCTACGGCGCTACCTAACCTACGAGTTTCGGACTCGAAAAGCTCCCTTTGACGACTCTACCCACTACCATCGTCGATCCTACTAGCTCACCAACTCATACCCGTTCCAATACACTTTCCAAGCTAACGTACGTACGTACGTACGTACGTACGTTCTTACCGATCGATCGTACTTTCGATCTCTTCTCTTCCGTTCCTAATTGCCATGACTTCTATCCTTTTTCTTTTCTTTTTCTTTCTTTTTTTTTTTTTTTTTTTTTTTTATTACATTCTTCGGAGAAATATCATAAAGGGAAAAGATATTGTACAAGAATCTCGTGATTGCACGAGAAATATTGACTCGAGGGACGAGAAAGATAGGTCTGATGGAACGAACCATGGAAGATTAACGCAAGCTCGATTACAATAATGTCAAAACGAAAAAAGTAAGGACTTTCTTTCGGCTTGCGGCGTAGGACTTCGTCATGGAAATGAAATTAGATTTTGAACGTGATAGACGCGTGCTCGGTTTATCCGTCTAATAAGAACTCTCTTTCTTTCTACTTAACTCAACTCATTGTTCCATTGCGACTCGGCGACCTCTATCGAAGTCAATACTCCTTGTCTCTCCTCTTGCTTGTTCAAATTACTCTTCTTATCGAAGTCTTCGTGTGTGTGTGTATCTGTGTATCTGTGTGCATGTATGTGTATATATATATATATACTTATTGAGTAAACAATCGGTCCGTCACGAAAAGGCTTTAATAAAATTTTCTCTTAAAGAGTAATTCGTAAATCGTCGCTAATAAAAATGCTTCAATGGTTTCCTCCAATTTCTTCTATCGATAATCTTTCTACGATTATTTGGATTACTATCTTATCTTCATTCTCCTCCCGAATGGTCGGTAGTATATATATATATGGACCCTCTTGCTTCATTCGTTTCTCTTCTCTATTATGTCCACCTACATATCTCCTGTACTCACTCCGTATATTCTTTCAGCTTATATTTTCTCTCCGAACTATTCTTTCACATTTTCAAAAGCTCCTTCGGTCTCCTAAAATACGTTCGTTTCGTCGAAGAAAAAAAGAAGAAAAAGTATCTAAATAAAAATAAATTTCATCGTTATCGTATTAATTAAAAACGAAAATTTCATCCTGTAACAAGATTAAAACCAAGCGATTATATTCGAGCGACATTCAAGGAGATCATTACTGAACTTGGAATATAATTAACGTTTGCATAAGAATCTTGGAGTATGCATTGATCACAGGTTAACTTGTATTATTATTGAAACAGCTTACTCATCGTTACTCCGGCTTCATTACGACTTATGCCTCATCGTTCCTGATTAATGTTAACATATCTTCTGATACGTGTTATTCGCGCTATCGAATTCCCGACATCCTTCTTCCACCCTTACAAATCCTTTAGCCCCAACGGGTCCGGCAATCGTTTAATCAAGTGGAACATTCGCATCTTTCCCGAGGGAGAGCTTGAAAAATTCAGCACTACCTGGACATCGAAGAAGAATATCCAGTTGCTTCATCCGTTTTATCTTTGAAATATCATGTGTCCTTCTGGTTAAAGGGCTCCATAGAGTACCTCGTAACTTCGACCTTCGCAATATTAAAGCTCAACCATCCCTTCATGTATGTATATAATACAACCGTAGTATTGCTTTTCTCATCAGAGATAATTACCTACTCTTAACGACCCAACGAATGTTTGATACTGAGAGATTCATGAAATCTCCGCGATTATTTTTTTCATTGTTAGCAGTGAAAATTTTCGACGGAATAGTCGTTGAATGAAAACTAACGCTTAATTCGTTATGTAAATTCGTAAAATTACGCGACAATTGGTACTATCGGTTCGCAGTTGACAAATAATAATCGGCGCAACAGAAACGTTAGGTTTTCTTTATAAAATAAATAATTGTAAAATCAACGTTTACTGAAAGTATCCAAATGAAATTGAAACGAACGGTGGCGAGTGAATATAACATGAAATTTAGTTATACGATTTCCTTGTTCTCGTATTTACTCAGCACGTTTCGTTTTTCCTCGAAAATATATATGAAAATTGTAGTCCCGAATGCCGAATAGTAGGAAAAGAAATACGAAGGTACGTAAAGTCAATTCAGTGAAAACACGTACCCGCCTCCTTCGCCTTTCCACGCATCAGGCCAGATTTCCATGATTTTGTAGGATACGTTTCTTGTGATTTTCATGCGAGAAAAATATATAGATTCTGGAAAGCTTAGATAACATCTTGGAAAAACGATCGAATAATGGTAACCCTCGCTTCAAGGCGAGTCTCGCTTTCAATGGAACTTTTTACGTCGCTCCTCTTCAAGAACTTTGCGGATTTCTTCGAACTTTCCAGAGACGTCATTTCGATCCAACCGCTCCCACGTGCTTCTACTCTTGAAAATTTACGTTTAACTCTAACTATTTTGCATAAGACGATAATCCTCTGGAATTTTCGAAATATACCTAATCTCTTAGAAAAGATACTTTACCGTAAAATGATGAAGAAAACAAGGCCAACTTGTTAAGGTTGAAAATTGTCAACGATTTCTCTTCAATTTATTATTGTTAAAGTTCAAAGCAATTGGAGACAACAAGAGGAAAAAAAAATGCATGTTTCTTTTCGCAATATTTATGAAAAAGACAAAAAAATAATAAAAAAAAAAAAAAAAACGAGAAAAGCAACGTAAGGAACCCGTGTAAAATGGATTCGAATTAAAATATTACCTTTAACGCTTGCATTCTTTGTTACAAAGGGAAAATAATTCAATATGTACTAATGTTTTACGTAGGGAATTTATCAATCTACGAGGCGGAACTTGAAAAAAAAGTCAAAGAATTCCTTTCTCCCGAGTAACGTATTTTTCATTCGTTCTAACATACCGAGCTGACTGAGTTAGGTTTCCTAAACTCAGTTCGTGTTACGTTTTTATTCGAGTGACTTTTACGTGCGAATTATCCAATATTCTACGCTCACCGAGCGCCACTGGACCGTATTACGTCCTCGTACGTCCCTCGATCGATACCTCGATTATCTCAATCACCATAAAAGTAACCTACCTCGTCTCACCGCCGACGGTAGAAGAAAAATATCTTTTACTATTGATCGCAATAAAAAAAAAAGTTTATTGTCGTCTGATTCGAATATGTAGGACGAATTAAGTCGAGAAAATTCCCAAGTAAAATCGCAAGCTTTCCTTTTTCTCATTAACGTGAGTACCAAGGCGCACATTTGAAGAGTAAGTCGCCAACACCCGGAGTACCAGCCTCGCAACGTTCTCGAGACAGAACCACGTGGATTCTCGGTAAAAAGGCTAGAGTATATATGTACTTACTGGGACGAACGTCATTCACGATTTAGAAGAAAATGCAACGTAAAAAAGCTTCGCCAAGCTCAAAGCGGACAGGAAATAAAACAAAGCGGAGGTATACCGAAATAAAATAAGAATAATTTTATTACGTCGCAAACTTGACATACACAGTGCGAACGTCCCCGTTAGGTATAGAGATCGTAAAGTCGTGCTACTATAATCGGTTAAATCCATTTGGAAGGAACTTCAAATCCCAGAGGGCATAAAAGTTTTCGGAATCTCGTCGCCGTCAAACGTTCGTGTATACGTCCGGACGTACGTACGGGTGTTCCGTTTCCGTATATAATAACGACGCTGAGACGTTTTTATCAGTACGACCCGCTAAAAGATATGACCCGAGATAATATGGCATTTTGCCGTTTATCACCGAGTGCGCTTAATGGCGACCGTTGCATTAGAGCACTAGACCTTCGATTAATGCATGAATTAATTCGTCGTTAAAACGATCGAGAGAAAGAAAAAGATTTACCTTTTAAAATCCCTTTTTGTTCGTATCCGTCAAAAATGATATCAAAAAGTATGAGAGAATGAAATTATAACTACGGAACATTATCGCAGATCTATTGTCTTTCCGACTATGATATGTAATTAATGTATATAATTCTAGGGATATATATATATTTGTTTTTTTTTTTTTTTTTTAATTTTTACGACACATGAATTTCATCGGAGCTTTATAAAAACGATATTCGGATGATATTAAGCCCACCAAATCGGAATTTCACGATGATAAGTAATTAATTATCGAGCTTTCACCACAAATCGTACATTTACTGTAATGCTCCCAAGCCGATTGTATCCAACATTATCCCGATTCGCCTGTCTGAACATCTAGTTTGTATCTTACAGCGAGTATACGCTTTAGCTACTATCGGTGCATTAATCTCCTTTAAGAGCTGGATAAGCTTTGTATTCTAGAAAAATACTCTCAGCTTGCACGAATTTATAGCCCGAGCAACAATTAATCTGACGACTTATTAGCGAGCTCGAAGGTATATTGGAACGATGAGTTCAAGATTATTAACGTGACAGAAAAAAAGTGATATCGTCGAAATTTCGAATGAGTTCATGGTTATCCGATTGCTTGCTTTTAAATTTTATTTTAATCCGAACTCGTAATGACCACCACCACCACCGCATAGATACCAACACTGATATGCGACAACGTAAGCGGTTACGCGACATATACACCTATCGAGTTTATAACGAAAATTCAAATGCTAAAATTATCAGGAGTTGTATCAAGTTAAAGCTTGCGAGTCCGAACTTGCTTCTCCATGACCGCTGTAAATATACTGCGTCGGAAAATCATTTCCTCATTATTATAATTAACTCGCAAAAGTATTTATGAAATGAGTAGCTTTAAATTAACAGTCTACTGTTACGTGTTTTCCTTTGATCTCTTCCTTTTCCTTTTCGCAAGTGATATTTGAAGATAAAAAAGAAAAAAGAAATGTTAGTTCGTTAGAGAAACATTGAAGAAGGGCGAAATGGCAGGCGCTAATCGGTGATGACGTTTATATATGAATCGTAACTTAATTCAAATGACTAATACCAAAAGCTCGGTCTAATTTCATACAGTTTAATTTCACCAAGATTTACTGACATTCCCGGTTACCGTTTTAATCTCAGTCGGACTCCTAACGTGTAATACTATCCCTAGGAAAATTGTCACGAAACGTTTCAAATTTATTATATTAAGAAATGTTTAATGAACATTTTTCAAGCGTTTGAAAATAAATTGGTGTAAGTCGATGGAGTTTCGAATTTATCATATCTCTCTTCTTTTCGAAGTAACGAATGACTATTGTGTCAAATTTTGAAATACGAGTAGAACAACGTGTTTTCCTGCACGAAGTAATACTGCGAGAAAATCGTTAGGCCATAAACAAACCCTAGAATTCGAAGTTTTTGTGAAAAGTGCCGACGTCTCGCTACAAAATGTGTCACGAATATACGAAGAATGATAAAAGCTAGAAAAAGGAAAACGCGTACGTACATGTGCTTGATTTTGCAACACGTTGCTGCAAAATACCAATGAACGTATGCGGTAATATCGAAACCAAAGAGATCCCTATCGCTTATAATAATCGATGCCACGTAGAAAATTATGATCTAACGCATGACTAATACTTAATGGTGACTACACGTGACTTGAATATACGCGCGACTGCATTATACGTACTCGGGCCAATTACAAGAAATAACCAATTTTCTACTTTTAATCTCGTAGAATTATTAAAAAAAAAAAAAAAAAAAATAAAAAGAAGAAAGAAAGAAAGAAAGAAAAACGTGTACCGCATAAATTCCCTTTCGGTCGTACTGACTTTATCTTTACGAACTAATACGTCTACGCGAAAGATAGCACAAATATCCTCAATTATCGCCTTCGAACGTTTTCAAAGCAGATATCGTTCGTGCGAAAAATTTTCCTCAATCAGCTTTCCTCAATCATTATTTATTGCATACAATAAAGAAAATGCAAAGTAATAGATAACTAATATTTTCACGCTGCCATTTAAATACTCACACCTTCTATATCTTACGTACATACGTACGTCGTTTAATCGCTCTACATATCTTTACAAACTCCCACCCCCTCCCCCCCCACCCCCACATATCCCACCCCACTTTCTTCTTCCTCCCACTATAATCGATAGATACGCCGAAAGCGACGGAAGTCCATAAAGTCGACAAATAACGTGGAAATGTTGTCGTTCCTAAATCCATCCTATAGAAACTTTATATTATCAGAAAAGGGGGACATTTATAAAATCAATATCACAACATACATTTGCCGAATTAATTATTTGTCGCTAAATAGCTAGTGTTGCTTCAAGCGAAAAAATAATAATCACTTATCGGATATAGAGCTTTAATTAAATTTACAAAATTGTACATACACTCTGTCGTTTAATAACCATCATTTATTGAATTTCGAAATTACGATCGATCTATAAAGCGTTTAATGTAGACGGATATGTATCGAATGTAAAATTTATTTCCAATAAATTTACTACTATTTGCGCCGCTAATTCTCTCCTTTTAATTTCTATAATCTTTCAATTTCTTCTGCGAATTATTCCGTATAACGTCGTTTCCTTGATGATAAAAAAAAAAAAAGAAATTTTAATTGGAAAAAAGAATTGAAACTAGATTATGTTACCAACGTTTGATTACAGTTTTCTACCCTATCGCGATAAGTTTCCCATCGAACCTCCATCATATTCCACAATTCCAACAGATTTGTAGACTCGTTGAAGGCATGCGCTCCCTGCTTTATCGACCTCTGCCGGATATTACTACAGACACCAACATTTCCGTTCAATCTCGAGGGAATTAACAAAAAGGATATTAACAGTTGACAATGTTTAAACGCCGCATTTCCTCCCAATCAAGTACTTTTTATTGTTACGTCGGCTACCACATAGTGGAACGGACAAACTGCATTTGAATTAATCCATATACACGTAAACACATGAAATTTCAATTACAGAAAATGAATTTACATTAAAATTCATATGATCTTTCGTATGTCGATTTTTCGACGCTCGTTTTTAGTAATAAAAAGTCCATTCGAAATTTTATATAAATCGCACGAACGATAATTAAATCGCGATAAAATCGTCAGACTCATGACGTTAAGTATACAAAATCAGAATTTAAAAGTCGAAATACGTATGCAAAGGGATACTTAGATTATCGATTCGCCTTTAACGTAAGTACTGTTTTCGTTTGAAAGGTCAAGATCATGATTTCGTCGATCTCTTTTCTCTGGTAAAATACGCAATACAGGGTTCTACGTACGAGTAAAATATGTACACGAACGAAACTCAAATACATTAGATATTCTACAAACGCAAAGGAATGATTTATCAATGCCATTGGCGTTTATTACGTAGCATCGTGATGTCAATCACTATTATTTACTTTTCATCATTGTCAGTAATCATTCGAAAATTATTAACCTATTAGGATAATTTATCCTATAATACTAATTGAGTTAATATGTACGTATCGGCGAAGTTTTATCTTCTTCATACGTTTTCGTTATAATGTGTATCAAATACTAATGCGTTTGTAGATTGCAATCGCGTTTACGATAAATGGAATGATATACGATTTGCGTATACGTCCGAACGATCCTTAAACTAGACTGTCGTAGATTTATATCAAGCAAGGTCAACAAGCGACGGACAGTTCCTCGTCCTGTCAAGTTTACAAATACGATCTATTATCCTAGGTCACGAATCCCACTATCTCGGATGGAAAACTAGCTAGTTCTCGCTAAACAAAAAAAAAAGAAAAGATAAAGGAACAAACAAAAAATGCATCTGTATTTCCGTAACAAAAATTGAGAAGAACTTGAACGCAACGATTTATCAGATGAAAGTAAATATTTTTCCTTATGTCTCAACGAAAACAAAATTTTTCATATCTAACGAGAAGTTCGAAAGTCTTATTAATATTTAATATCAAAAGTCAAATATCATCTTATATCGTATAAAAGTTCCCGAAACGATCTTGAAAGGAAATACAGAAGTGAATTTTACGGAATTGCGTCGATCGAGCACGCTCTTGAGATTTGATGATCCTGGTATTCCACTTTGGTTAACAAACCGCCGATTTCCATTTTCTCTGTCTATGTTTTAAACCTTAAACATAATCTTTTTTTTATCTTGTCTGCTTCGCTTTCCCCTCCACACCCCCTCTCTCTCTCTCTCTCCCTCTCTCTCTTTATTGTAAAAATAAGAATAAAAATTAAATAAATATAAGCGTTAAATATCTGTGTCAAATCTCAAATACGAAAGCTTACTCGAAAAAAGGGGCTTAAAAATTTTTCAGGAAAAACTACGAACCGCTTCAGAAGCGTAAAAACCTCTCGACCTTTGTGTTAAATGCAATACGAGAGTCGGATTTCACGAAATAACGTGGAAATTATCCTAGGAAATAATCCATCCGTGATATGTAAATTTCTAGAATTTATATAAATATTATTACTATCGATATTAATTTCACGTTAAATATTTTAACTCTTTCCTTACAAATAAATTTTTAGATTATTTTACAATATAAACATAAAATTACCAGAAATTTACTACGAAACAGGCAACGCGTCAATGTTCAATAACGTGGTTTTTAAAATATTCGAATATAAGATATTGCATTTGACGTAAAAGAAACATTCTAATGGCATTTATTAAAATAACAAACGCGATGCGATTTGAATACATCTTTTCTCGGCGCTATTGAATTTTAAAATTGTATCGCCATGTAGGCCATTCAATCTCTTTGCAAACAATCGCGATCTACAAAGCTTTTCCTCGCTATTAATTTTGCGTTGAATTCGTATCACGATTTCTCACAATTTAATTTTTATCATGAACAACCATTGTATTTTTCAACGACAGCGAGACAATTACTTGAAACAATAGCGATGATTGAAAAAAAATTGATTACGTCGATGAAATGAATTTTCTATTTTGACGAAATATATATATATATATATATATATATATATATATATATATATAGAGAGAGAGAGAGAGAGAGAGAGAGAGAGATAAAGTAATAATTTGCTTTTCTTTTCTTTTTATTTTATTATACGTAACGTTGAATCATTCCGTTATGAGAAAAGATTACAATATATGCATAAGTTTTATCGGTAGGTAATATGTACTTATATAACTTTCCTGTATATACTTAGTATGAAAAATGAACGAAATTCAAACTTTTGATAATACCTTTTCCATTTATAAAGTTAATCTCTTACGAAATAAGAGAAAAAGCGATCGCATTGATAAAATTGACGATGTTTTTTCGACTCGATAGTTCGAACATCATAAAAGTATCGCAGAAGAACTATATATTAACAAAATAACGGTAAGCACTGGTGTTGAAGTGCCCGAAGGCGAACGTTAAAGAGAATCCACAAAAATGAAATTAAAGTTGTCGGCGTGTAGGAAACAGGAAACGGTCCAAAAAAAGAAAAAAAGAAAGAATAGAGAAACAAAACGTTTTCCCTTCGGGGCGCAATCATCGTCCGATCCAATTTTAGCTTTAAAAATACCCGTCTATCTCTTCGTGTCTCTTCTAATAATATACAATTTATTAAATCGAAAAAAAAAGACCATTATAGTATTATCGTCTGGTAGTATCGTAAAGATAAGAATAAAATCGTAATAATCGTTAAATGTTATGGCAGCACGTGTAAGTGAACTAAATTGTCAACTAATATAGCGTTTATATAGGTTCATAAAGCATATAGCCACCTAATTCATAATATGCATTAGCTCCAAGTAATATCTTTTATAAAACTTAATTAGCCCATCATCCTATCAAAATTTAAACCAATTATATGACCTCGATGAATCTACACGCATATGTACCTGACAATTCTGATTCCCTATCTGTATGTATATCAATACGTACTACACACACACACACATATGTGTGTGTATATATATATATATATATATATATATATATATATATATATATATTTCTCATCGAATTTCTCTTGATTTCAAGATTATTATACTATGTAACGAGAGTTTATTTCTTCATGAGATCCCTTTGATCTAACTCTCTGAAATTCTGAAACTCGATCGCGTGCCACGAAATTCTAAACGACTTGTAGATAGTTAAGAGAATTGGCAAACAAATGGTAATCCAAATTGACAAATCTGAACGCTATATCTTTCGAAGGAACAGAATGCAGTTTCGTTTCAATTCGTCTTACTTAATCAGGGTTTGTTGATGGAAAATAATCACGATGAAAAATGATTGCAAATTTCGAAGTTCCTTTATTAACTCATACTGGAAAATAGATGACCTCGGAAGCGTAAAAAAAACTACCTACTCACGATCGAGGTATAAACTTTTCGTCTCTTTTTTTATATAGATATATAAGAAGTATACGTTATGTACTAGGAATGTCTATTAAAAAAAAAAAAAAAAAAAAAGGAAAATTATATATATACAGGAATAATTAAGCCAATGAGAAAAATGGAAAGAGGAATAAATAAGTAATCGTCAAAGTTAAAAGGATTACATAAAATCGATATGTGCCTGAGCTTCTTTTGATCGAAACGACGTCAACCATCATGCGTTATTTTTTATTCGTCTTACGAGCTATCTATTTTTTTGGTTTTTTCCTGATTCGTGGCTTTAGTCTGTCCGACTTGTCTAGGAATAAGAGATTAAAATATCAAGCGAATTTCTAGAAAATTTAAAAGAATCATTATAATCCGATGGACATTATTTGTTTTATTGATGAAAAAATATTGCAACGTCCAACTCTGTTATACGATATCAGAGGTTATAACATTTTCAACGATCACAGCTATAAATTGCAAACCCAAGGTATTTGTCAATGACAGCACGTATAAATGATCAATTTCTTGCCACGCGAAAAATATATATATTTTCTATCTTACGTAAAACGGATACAAATGCATGTACATCGTAGGTTGTATATCGTTGGAAATAGGTTAAAAATGATATCAATACCACGATATTAGTAATCTCAGAAGTTCCGAACAGATGCAAGACTAGAATTTCAAACGTAATATGTATGTATGCGTGTATAACGCTATCAAGAATGCGTATTTGAATGCAGAGTCACGAGTATCGCATTGTCGTTATAAAATATCCACTAACTGTGGATATTTTGTTATTTGCACGTATTCCCTGAGTTGCAATTTAATCGGCACAATTATCATCGTCTTTACAAGCCCATACATAAACATTACCTATCATTAGTGATATATATTCATAAAAATAATAAATATATATATATATATATATATATATATATATATATATATATTATAGAAATAATGAGCTATGGATTGCTTTATAACGATCGTACTTGAAATATAATGATTACTACAATGATCGTGCTTAAAAATTTTTATACAATCAATTACTACGATTCAAACATAAATCGATGTTTGAGTACGATCGTTCTTATTTTCATTTGGATAAAAATTTAATAATAAATCCTTCCCCCCTCCCCCCACCACCACATTTTTAAGAGTAAACGATATCAGTGTTCTCGCAAACACATTCGGAATGGGAATGTAATAAATAATAACGTTCATATGATCTATGTCTATGAAGAATTATTTTCAACGAAACCAACGACAAAATCACTCGAACCCAACATCTTATCTATCAAATATCGCTAGTAAAAATACGATCGCCTATAAAGTATTCTATAGATATAACTCGACATTCCGTAGCTTGATCCCACAAGATGATTTACGCGCGATAATTCTGTAGCACCTATATTTCTGGTGACGCGATAAACCCACAAGTATCGAGTTTTAACGGGCGAATGCAGTCTCTTTTGAATTTCTCTCTCTCTCTCTCTCTCTCTCTCTCTCTCTCTCTCTCTCTCTCTCTATCTATCTATCTCTCTATCTATCTATCTATCTCTCCTTCCTTCCTTCCTTCCTTCCTTCCTTCCTTTCTTCCTTCCTTCCTGCTTACCATCGGTCATTCTTCGTGCAGAATACTATCTCATGCAAATAAATATCTTCTTTTTCTTTTTATCTTCTTCTCCATATCATTCGATCTTTCGTCGAACGAATCAAACGAATATCGATTTGAAAGATAATAACTATCTTTCGTTCGTTTAATTTTCATCATTTTGCAAAGGATTTTAAGGTAATAAGGTTAGAATATCTTCAACTTGGAGTTTTCTGTTTTTAAATAATAATACAATTTTCACAAATATCTTTACGATGATCCGTTTATATCACGCGAATATTCAGGTACAGACCGCTTAGTACCCAATGACAATTAAAGGCATTCCTTTTAATTTTTATAAAACTTTTTATAACGGCCGAATGATAAACTTATTGCCGTGCGTTATAAATAGTTTACCATCGTGAAAGAAATTGAAAATCAATATTTGACTCTATTCTCTAATGCCGTGACCAAGCAGTATTTGCGTGCGGAAAAGGAGTAGTAGATAAGAAAAGTTGCAAAGTAGAACGTTCTATATTTCCGGTATCAGTGTTGTAACTGCAACCCCGACGTAAAATATCGACAAAAATCCATATTTACTAACGTACAAGTAAGTAACACGTACTCGACACTCTATATATTATTATCGTCGTTGAACGCTTTTAGTCAGCCAGCTCCCTACTACTGTGTCTGACAAAAATTATCTGTCGACTACTGCCAGCTACGTCTGACTATATATAACCGAAACTACTGCTCGATCAAGATTCTTCCTTTTTCCAATAATCACTCTACCTATAACTATCAGATGAATATCCGGAGATAAAACAAAAATGTTTACCACATAAATGAGGACAAATATAAATGGGTAAAATGCCCCTTTCTTGAATATTCGGTTGTTTTCAATGGTGATTCTCTATGTTCAAGAAACACGACATATGTAGCATAAAAAAAAGAATAAAAAAAAAAAAACGTTTGATACAGAAAAACAGACTTTACGTATCGGTAAGAAGATTGAGAAGGAGTCTGTATACTATTAGCATAATGCATAGAAAAAAAAATATATATATATATCTATATATCGTATATTGCAATATTCATTTCAATTTCACATTTTTTTATATTTCGTAATACATATTCTTCCTTATTATCAAAACCAAAAACTCGATATCTCGTCGAATGAAATAGTTCTTGAATAAGACGCAAGTATTCATCGTGTGATTTTATCGTTTAGTATTATATATGCATTGACGATCTCCGTTCGTAAACAAAACAAAAATTATAGATGCAAAATCTAGAAGAGATTGGAAAGCTTCTAAAGCGTACATAAGCCGGAAAAATTAATCGTAATGGATCGAAGACTTTCGTCAGAGCTGCGTCAGATTTGCTAAAAACGTTAACACAATTATGACAAATTAATGAAAATATATAATGAGATTATTTTGGAAATTTACCTATCGTATAAATTGCATCGTCCACGCGAAAAGTCGCACTTTTGCACTTTTTGAAGATCTTTTGGTGCGGATAAGAGCGCAAAGGTGCTGACGGGAGCGATGGTTCTTTCATTTCTTCCTTGTGTTCGGTATTTTCTTCGTCCTTATTCATTTTTACGTCACCAATGTTTTTTTCTTTTTTTTTTTTTTTATATTCACTATTTAAACACTCCACTGACAAACGACAGATTTTTAAATGATATTATTTTCGACGTTAATCATATCACAAGTTTATTTAAGATGCCTGTTCCTTCATAAAATCATTGTTAATTTTCGAATTATCGTTTATCAATTATCACCGCCGTCGATAATAAATCCCTTCGAATAGAATCTAAGAAAAAAAAAAAAATGTCATTTTATAGAGCGATTTAATCGCTTAATCCTAATAAACGTTAAATCTCGCCAAAGGGAAGGTGAGACTAATAGCGTCGAGAAATCCTCCAACTTTTGATTAACTCTTCGTTTCACGTTTAGCAACTATAAGTTGGTGTAAATCTTGGCAAAATGCAAAGCGATATTTTCTTCTAATACTTTTTTTTTTTGTTTCTTCTTTCTTTTTTCCTCCCAATATCAACGTCTCACGAACCGCGAACGGCGATATAACAGTATCAGAATGTGGAAAATAAAATATCTGCACGGTATGCACAAAAATTTTCAGTGAAATAATGGAACAATTCATCAAGCGACCGCATATATGTACGATACGTGGTACTTTTTATTTATACATATGTGTCCGTATGTGAGGGTGTCTATGTGTGTATGTATGGATATATATACATATATATATATATATATATATATATATATATATATATATCATGATCAAATCGCGTGAAATAGCGGTATATCCGTTGCGGTTACGAATACGAATGGAAATATATGAACTCCGGTCATCACAATTGAATTTCGCCATATATTTTCCACAATTCTTATATATTGTTACATTCAACCTATTTCGACGATATAATTGGCATCCGTAATACATGACATTCTATCGATAAATTCCTATCAACCTCGAAACCAAGTGTCTCTCTCTATCTATCTATCTATCTATCTATCTATCTGTCTCTCGCTTTCGCTCTCTACAGCATACACAAGAGAGCATGCCAAATCAATCGTTCGTAGTCTATCGCGGTATACACGGTTCAGGACCAAATGATCGAGTACTCTTCTCCATTCGTGACGTGCTTGCGTCGACAAGCGTTTCTGCGTACTTTACAAAAGGGTCGAGTTCTTTATTCCCTCTCCGAGACGTACTCGACTCGATATCGGAGATCATATTTTTACTATATCTTACAAAAATCACGAAGAACGCTAAGAACAATAAGATCCTTGATTTTACTTTTCGATAACTATCTAAAGCCGAATATTGAATGCAGATATCTACCTGTAAAAGAAATTTTTCAAATTGCAAGTGTTACTTTATAACTATACGAGAGAGAGAGAGAGAGAGAGCTAGGAACAAATCGTACCTTGTTAATGAAACAATAATCGATATAACGAAAACGAAAGATCTATGCAGATACAATGACTCTAAATAAATCTCATGATATAGGATATATAAAATTTAAACGGTTCAACGCACAAATACAATTAAAGCGTTGACGCGTACTCAAAATATTTTCAAATCGTTCGACGACGACCGATTAATTTCTTAACGCCGCACTCGTAAATAAATTTTCGATAAATAGTTTCAGGTAGGAAAAAAGGTATCATCACTTTTTTTTTTCCCCTTGACCACAATCGCATATACGATACTTCACCGATGAAACGTCTCACTTTGCTGCAGTTAAAGAGGCTCGCGAAGAGCGTAAAACTTGGTAACGAACGAACAGGCGACTCCACGTGTCTCCGTTACCAGTGCGACTCGAAAGCTCAAAAGCTCGCCTCTAAAAGCCGCGCAAGCGTGACGCGGAGAAACTTGGCAAAAGCCAATCCACCGTAGCAGCCTCGTATATACTAAAGATAAATACTAAATAGGACGCTTTGACTCGGGATTCTTTTTGCGGTCGTAGAGTAATACATTCTCGTCTCTAACATATAAAATATGTATTAACATACATCGGAAGTAATAAATATACTCAATTCGAAGAACGTATACTATTTTCTAGATCTATATATATAAAATAATACTATTTTCAACATCTAATTAGAACGCAAATATCATTAACTCCTTAGGAATTACGTTTTCCAAAAAGATACATTACATTAACCGTGTATAATTTGTAATGTTTTTAGCGATTTACTGCTAGAGATAAGTACAATCCCCTGGGGAATGAAATAAAAAATAAAAAAAAGGAAATAAATAAATAAATAAATCTCGAGGGAAACGAGTACGTTTCAACGACCTCCGTAAAAACCACGAATCTATCTTCCATCTTTACTAGTATCGATCCGGCATTCATAACACGAAACGTACCCACTTAAATTAGTCTTTTTAAATTGTATAGTATTTTTCTTTATTTGTTTATTTTTTATTAACCCCACTTATATGAATCATCGCTTATCATATACGCTAATTTACCTCGCGAGGAATGTCATATACGTTGACACGGTGATCAAGTAATGCTACTCGCTGCTATATACGTATTACGACATAATAAATATTATTGAAAATATCGAGGCTAGTGAATATGTTATAATAATACCAGACGGATAGATTTCAGTGTATAACATGACGAGCGTTCTATAATAATGAGGGGGGGGGGGGGACGCGTGCTTTAATGTGCCTGACAGATAACGTGTACCCTGTAAACAACGTCTTATATAGAGGAACGAGCATATAAAAGGAAGCAAGATGATAGGACGAGAAAAGCCGCTAAAAGCGTATCTCTATCCTCTTTGAGAATACATATAATCGGTGCGGTTTGGGGATAAAAAAAGAAGAAGAAGAAGAAGAAGAAGAAGAAGAAGTAAGAAAAACTTCTCCGTTTCGTAAATCATTCATTATACCTGCATACGAAAGGAAAAAAAAATATTAAAGTATACTTACGTATTCTTATATTTATTCAATGACCTGATTTTATTCGTTCCTTGTATTCGCGTTGAGAATAGGAACATATGCAAATCTGAGTCTTACAACAGACGCATTTACTTCTCCAACAATGCAGTTCAGTTGGTAGCTTTATGTAAATATGGTTAAGATTATTATATGTAAAATAAAAATATATCTCTCTGCGTTCCCCCTGGATCGGATGTATATCGTCAGTTTCTACCAAGATACTACGTGAAAATGTTTTTTTAATATTCTCTTAGAAATAATTGAATTTATACTTTCTTAGATCGAATAAATCAAACGTTCTCTATCAAATAAATCCATACATTTATTACTTATATTATTTACCATATATTATTACATTACCATATATTACCACATATTATTATTTTCTGGACATCAAGAATTTATAACTCATATAATAGATTTATAACTCATATAATAGTTATAAACGTTCTAAATTATAACGCGTTAGCTATTATTACCAAGCAAATAATTAAAATTAATATAAAATATGATTGTACTAATTTCCGTATTACATGCAATACCATTTCTAGAAACAATTCATTATGCATAAATAGGAAAAGGATTTTAATACGAATTAATATTTTAAAATGTATTTTGCACTTTCCGAAAAGTAAACTTGCATTAAACGTAAAAATTGTCACTTATCAATTATCAGAAATTGTCAGCTATATATATTAGCTGTTAATTAAAAAAAAAAAAAAAAACAAAAACGTGGATAAGTGAAATTTATAAGATGAAATTCGACGACAAATTGAGGTGACGCGAACTAGTGGACGAAATTCAGTTTGCGTATTTCGATATTCCGAAAGTTTCTGTAAAAGCCCTCTCTATCCGTTTACTTTCATGTACATCTGTTCGTTGCTTCGAAGCACATAAAATATATAACACGATTCGAAATTTGTTTTTCGATATTTCGCAATATTGATTCGCACTTCTCTCAAACATCATCTAACCACAATTTATGGAATATCTTGGAATATTAAAAAATAAACCGCAGTGAAACGAGTTCTATGAAAGAAAATTCATTTCCGTAACATGTAATTTTGATAACCGGACAATACAAATCCTCATCTTCGGTTGGATTCTGTTACCAAAAGGATTACGTTGTAGGCTTTGGTCTCTGATTGAAGGAAAATTGCAACACGATCGAGGAGGATATGAGAATCCTTGAGGTTGAAGAGAAGTTCCTTCTCTTATCGTCGAGAGCAACCTATAGCCGCCTGTGGTCAAAATCATCCAACCTCCAATGTGTAATTTAATTCGACACAAGCTATATATATATATATATATATATATATATATATATATACCACGGCACTATACGAAATGGTTCCAATGGGGAAACAAGACACGAAATAAGACGGGTAAGAGGATGACGAGCGAATCTCTCGAGATAGGACGATGAACGAAAGCAGGGCGTGTCAAATACTGGGATATAGCCGGAGGTTAAAGAGAATCCAGGGGACGTAACGTTAACTCGAAAGGGTATGATCGCATTGGTGAACGCAATTCGACAGAAACTATTCAAAAATCATGATGAAAATATTGTCAACGAAGAAATTAACGTCTAATATCGAAGGTCAAGTTCATGCATATATTCAATGAACGGCAAACTCTCTTCTTTTCTTTAACCGGCAAGATCAAGAGATTTACTGACAAAGAGGGAAGATATACGTCGTGCTAGAATCACTTCTACTTTATGAAAGAGAGAGAGAGAGAGAGAGAGAGAGAGAGAGAGATGAGTTTCGTTCGATGGATTATCTCTTGAAAATCTCAAGAGAATCTCGATCTTTTTGATCTCCTTCTTTATCAATTTCTTCAGCGAAATCCTATCGACCGCTTTTATTATCGATATAGATAAATAGACGGTTGTCGTCAGTGAAGATTAAGCGACATCCTAAGATCCATGTAGAAGTTTCGTAAGCAGCTTTAGAAGGTGGAATATCTTACTTTAAGGAATTCGCGACAAAACCAACAACGATCGATCGATAGCTAAAATGAAAACAAATCGTAACATGAATAAAATATTCCTATAACTTGAACGTTTTCACGGAAGTAAAGAAAAATTGAAAATAGTACGGCGAAATTGTTTTCCAAAATATATATATATATATATATGTTAAAACCGTCATTGACACGCGTACAATTTAGAGATACGCGAGAACTGAATTAACTGAATGACCTGCTTCGAACGAGATCCCATGGAGAGAACGAATCGAGTGGACAACCTGGAGTGTGTGTGTGTACTCTAGCGAATCAACGAAATTAATACTAATTGGTTCGACGCGCTGCAACGAACATGCGTCCCATATCATGCATCTTGACCGTGAAAAATCGTTCCGATTCCTCGATTAAACTTGGCCCTGATGCCAATTTCCTGCCAAAAAGCCAAAAGAATTTACCGTTGCGTTTATTTCTCACGGAAGAAGGATTTGGCCAGCTTCGTACTTTCCACCCAACAATTTCTATGCGTTTTAGCGTGACCTTAATTCGTTCGATGTTTCTTTTGCGATAAGTTAGCGGCAAAAGTAATCTTAAATTTTATAGATATCGCTTTTAGATCGAACACGAATTTAGTTGCAAATATTTCGTTATGAAACACGGATTACGCATTGAAAAAGAATAGAACCGTACTTGCAAAGCTACGGGGAAATTTACCGATCAAACCAGATAGTTGTATTTGTTCTTTAGAATAAATAAATTAAAGCGGATGGATTATATCGTTACCCTGTCACCAGAAATAGCGAGGCAAAATAAAAATAGGGAAGAATTTTGACATCTTAGCGTTTTGTGCCAAGTGCATTAGAATTTGTTTTGTTATTTATTGAACGGAATAATTTCGATTTTAATTAATCGTAAATAACGAATCTATGATACTCCGATTGATTATTCGAAAAAAAAATTTCAGAGAAAACTAAAATAATGATTTATTTCAAATGATCGTTTTTCTGGACGTTAACAATTCTATATTAAAAAAAAAAAACGATACTTTCTTATTTAAATAATATTTTAAATTACAAAATCGAACAACGTTTGTTTCCATTATATAAAAAAAAAAAAAAAGAAAAAAATAGAAATTAACAACTTTTGCAAAACGACGACACGAGATTAAACAAAAAGAAATAGGGAGTAACAACGTAACGAATGAAAACGATAAGACGTTTAACACTTTAATAAGCTTCCACTCGAAACTACGGATTATTGCATTAGCCGTGTTGAACATCGAATCTTATCTGCTTTAAAGTTTCCTGGCATTCCTACTAGCAGAATGAAATCGTCTTTAGTTCTATACAGTAATATTGTATTTACTGTCTTCCAAAAGAGCAAACGAGAATAAATGCGCACTCATGCGTAAGTTATATAAACATGTATGTGCATGTTATGAATGTATAAAACAAAACAGAGAACTCTTCTTTCCAAAACAAAATTTAACTCGTTAATGAGAATAACACGGCACTGCATATCGAGTAAATTAGAATAGAAATGTATGCATGTACATACTTACGTATATATCGTTGCTGCTGGCATTTCACAACCACTTACAGTAATCCATTCAACATTTGATCGTGAACGTCAGGTCGATGAAATCGTAAACAAACTTGCACGTGTCATTTATTAACAATGCAACGAACATTGCGTATACCCAATCGAATTTGTTTTGCTATCCTCCACATCATTGTTACAAAAGAAAAAAAAAATAAAAGAAAAGAAAAAGTACAATGGTTCCATTTAATGAAAAGTCAACTTTATTATCGAGAAAAAGAAAGTGTTGTGAGCAATTATTAGAAACTGTTAAATTTCTACTCACGACCACCCAATATATATTTTATAAGAGAAGAAACGTGTCATATAAACACTATATTAAACAAAAGAAAAGCTTGCTTGACCGTCAGAGGTGCAATAAAAAAAAGTATCGGCCGTAGAAGTCTTATAGATCGCGAAATGACACTATAAATCCTTCCCCTTAACCATTCGTCCGCTATAGGGGGATGAACGGGATGTGATCGAGTATCACAGATAGCCCGTATGTATAACACATAAAAACTCGATTCTTCTATGATAAAGAAAGGGAATGAGATAAATACGAGAGGATAGAAGAAAAAAAAAAAAAAAGAGAATTTACGAAATGCCACGTTCGCGATAACTGAACGATTGCATCCGACACTTTTCGAGGTATCAACTCGATTTTGTGCAAATAATTATAATAAAAAGCCAACCGGCGCGTTATTCGTGCACGCGAACTACCTTCGTTCGAAATTAGCAGAGCGTGTAGAATATACGATTGCGTTAAACGACGAAGATTTACAAGAGACCCTTAAACATTTCGTTGTGCCGAGAAATGGATGAGAAATAAATATGGATCATTGTGCGATCGACCGTAGAACGATACGCCTCTATACGTAGAGAAATATGCGGGTGCTCTCGGGCATTGGCTTGGCAGATGATGCATTTCTCGTCGAGTGCATCTCTTACAGGAGCACGCACGTTACATATCTCTTTTGCATAGGTGGATGCTCCGATAAAGAGAGCAAGAAAGAGACAGAAAGATACATACATACATACATATATATATATATATATATATATAACATGATTCTTCTAAAGAATCCGATTATTGCGGCATTGCTCTTACAGAAGCTTATCCTGCCTGACCTCGGCGATGACTCGAATACTTTGAAACTTTATCATGAAGACACAAAAAAGGGAGTGAGAGAAAGAAAAAAAAAAGAAAGAGAGAAAGAGAGAGAGAGAGAGAGAGAGAGAGAGAGGGGAGTGAAAAAGATAGATAGATAGATAGAGCAAAAGGGGAAAGGAAATCCGCGTCGCCCGTAAAAGCTGGCGTTATTAAAATTTTTTCGCCCTCTACTTTCTCTGTTAACTTCTCCCTTCCATTTACGAAGCATCCTCTTTCACTCTCATTTCCCCTCCTACTACCTCTCTCTCCTATCTCTCTCCTCTCTCTTCCCCTCTCACCCTCGTCCTTTAGTTCTGCTACGCACGAGAAAACGTAAAGAGCTTCGATCCCCTCGCAATCAGAACCAGAATTTTTTTCATAGACCGCGAGGGACATCACATATAACGCGAAATAAAACCCAATGGTCGAAGCGAACGAAGCATAAAATCGATTTAGTCGTATCGAGTGTATTTGTGTGTGTGTGTGTGTGGGTGTGTGTGTGTGTATGTGTATATGTGTGTGTGTATAAGAGAAAGAGAGAGAGAGAGAGAGAGAGAGGAAGGGAGAGAAAGAAAAAGGTAGGAAAAAACTGAAGGTTAGTCTATCACGATTGCCGAATCGCTGTCCTCTGGTGACAATTTGGTGGGTTGATGATGGATGGACTGCTCGTAAATTGACTAAAACGAAACGAACGCGAAACTCGGAGTTAATTGACGTTAAAATTTTGGAGAAAATCGTATAACAGTAGAAATGCATAATGTCGAGGTAAAATAAAAATATTTTACTTTGTTATTCTTACTAATTTGTAATCCATTTAAATCCATTATCGTACAAACCTTTGATAATTTCCATCTGCGTATTTTAAAAGTTTACACGACGGTTCAGTCGTGGTTTAGTTAAACGACGCGTCGTTGATCAACGTCTATCATCGAATGAATTAACTTTGCTTCTATCCTAAAAATGATTCATTTTCAGTTTTATTAATCCGTCATAGATACGCCTACTTCGATCAATATTTTACTATGTGATGGGATAACAGCGATCGACACGTTTCTGATTGATCTTACCTGCACGAAATCGTAATTATTCATGTAAATACGTAAACAGTCGCATCAATTTTTTGACCAATGTCAATTAACCAATTATTCAATTGGTTGTTTATTTTCTTATAAAACTTGCGTTAACCCATTACTGGAGACCTCTTTTAATATTTTATAAATAATATTGTAAAAACAATGTTTACCCTGATAAAAGAAAAACCAATTTTAAACGAGATGGTTATTCTACGATGGATAATTTACCGACACCGGGTATCATTCAGGAATCTTGGGGAGCAGATGTTACCTGACGAAGGAATAGTAGCGCCAGCTAGAGAGTAAATATCGAAAACGTTAAGAAGATTATCGATTCTCATCGCCGAATAAAGTGTCTCAAAGCTAAAGAGAATGAAGAAATAATGATCGAATAAAAATCTCTCCAACAACGTATTAATAATTTTTACTATTACGACGGAATATCGAAGAAAAATGCAATGCAATAAATTTTCATAGAATATTTTGTAAATGTAAGCGCGATTTTACCATTAAAAAGAAGGAGAAAAGAAAGAATACTTTTTCGGAGAGTCTTTGATAAATCTACGAGAACAATTTTCCTATCATTTCATCGTTCAAAATCCTATAACGTCTATAAAGATATAAAGAGAACGGAATATCGTACAAGATCTCTCGTACGGATTCTTAGATCCTTATTATGATTATATGATATCATAGATACTCATTGAAACTTCGTCTAAAACGAAGTCGTATGTTTTAAATAAGCTTTTTCCTTTGTATCAGAATTTCCAGTTGATTATTACAATAAAAATCAAATGAATCTTAATGATACAATGAGTTTTATCAACGAAAAAAAAAAAAGAAACGGATTATAAAGACCTCCCCATTTTACTTTCACATGGGTACCTATCATAATAAAGGTTTCTATGAATGGAAATATTAAAAAAGAAAAAAAGAAAAAAAAAGGAAAAAAAAACGAAAAAAAAAATGAACTTTACACAAATGATATAAATGAGCAAAATTCCGTGAGTAACACATAATTGGAATAAATTTAACTTTGCATATATTAATTCAACGCAACTTTCTAATCATCTTCCAAATACCACATAGTAAACATTGTGCCATTAAATATGCTTAATTGAGAAACTTCTACATACTTACTCTCTGTTAAATAGCTCAACTCATGTACATGCATAACGTGACTTCAATGAAGTTTCGAAAGATTGATAAATACTTGATGGAAAACGTTACTTGAGTCAGTCTACGGAAATGATAAGAATGAGACTTGAAGTAAAATGGAGATGAAAATAGAAAAATTTCAATATGTTCCATAAAGTCCTTTCATTTGAAAAAGATGAAAAATACTAAGCTTTATCCATATATCAAATATGGTTGCAAAAGCAATGATATTCCAAGGTATGTATTGTAGGTATATACGCGTACGAATTATATGTACATATACATCTTTTTAAAAGAAATGCTTATGGTATAAATGGTATTCACAATTTTTCATGATATATTGGAAATATCATTCCATTATAAAATGACTCGACGTATCGTATATGAATAAAATTCCTATATCATCAACGATCTCACAAAAGAGTGCAGTCTTATTATTAAGTTTACCTAATAAATATTCGCGGAAATATTATTGTGTTTATTAACTTAATATCGGACCGACGGTCGTTTTAACTTCCTAATTCTCCAAGACTGAATATAACTTGACGGTTTGTTCAATGATAATGATATTCAATATCGAAAACTATATACTCCGAACTGCCGTATTCCATGGAACCCAGCTATCCCGTATAACATAACGTAAAAGTTTCTAATTATGTAAATCCGTGTAATATGAGTGATATAAGTTATACAATTTCAATGTCATTGTATTTACCCTCTTCGAACGATGTAACTTTATTCTATGACATATTCTTGTGTAATCAAAAACAATGAAAATATTTGAAGTTGTCCAATTAGATGGATTAGATACACGTATATACGTAAAGTCTTATAGGAACCCGCGTTTCTTACCATGTTATACGAAAAAAGTCACAGTGTTTGCATCATGTTATGTGAATCCGTGCTATACGGCGATCTACTTTATGTAACAACTTGCAAACAAATCTCGTTATTTTTTTTTTCTTTCTTTTTTTTTTCTTTTTTTTTTTTATTGCAATAAATGAATCTTGAAAGATCACCAAGTTTAGGTGGATAAAAAAAAACGTATAGGTACGTATTTAACGATGGATGATATTACGTTACGATCGAAATATCACTATCGATTATTCTTCGAAAAAGATAATTGCAAAAATCATTTGCTTTTCTACGATCTTTGTGCCTTATATAATATGATTCAATAACGAGATAAAGTAGTAATTTTTATTATTTGTTTCACTGATTCCGAAATATAAGATAATTATTTTTCATTGATTCAAAAACTCCACAATATTTAGATTAGTATTACTATTTACTAGATTGTATGTATGCATATCGATGTAAAGATTAATTAATAAGCAAGACCTTGCAAATCGAACTTCCCGAACGAGAATATCGTCAATGTGGAGCAATCGAAACGTAACGAATTTAACGTCTGATTAACGTTTCGGAGCAATCCACTCGATCAGAATGTTTCCATACATATATATACAAACATAATCAGGAAAATCATTTCCAAACTGTAAATGTTCCGTCTCAATTTAGGAGATAATCAAAGTGGATTACAATGTTATTACGATAATTAAAGCAGGAAAACGATTAACATCTACGGTCCATTATAATTTATTAATTAAACAAAGTTATACCCGATGAATATCTTCATATTTATCATGATCTATCATTACTGAAAAGTAAGAAATAAGTTGTCGATGAAGCAAGCAACTTTAAGCGAGTATCGCGTGAAAAGAAATGTGGTAAACAAGTAATCTAATAACACGGGAAGGCGAAGCCGAACGTACTTCTAAGAAGCTTATATTTTGCATCAAAGTGCTTCTACATTATAATCCACATACACTTATACGATACCTAAATCCTTTAAAATTGTGCACGGATGATAATGGAAAGTAATTAATAAATTAAAACGAGAATCTTTTTTTTTTTTTTCAATTTGTGCTACGCAATATATACAAGTCGTACGTTAAAATTCTATGAAAGGCGAGGCTTTATTCCACGATCGTGTGATATTTAAAGCATATTTATTTCACCGATGGAGCATAAAAAGTAAGCTTAAGGGGTTAAGGTCTTCTTTCTGATAACCCGTATTGATCTCCAAGGAAATAAATGTGATGATCATCCTATGCTTGGAAAACTTTTTATGAAGAAAAATATCCTCACGTGTAACGGTCAAATATATGTAACTACGTGAAATCTTACGAGGAGTCTATCAAAAACGATATTATTTTCGATAGTGTGCGATGATATTTCTTTCTTTTTTTTTTTTTTTTTTTTTTTTTTTGAAAATGTATCCGATCCGTTAAATACAGATTTATGAATAAAAATAGATTTATGAATACTTATGTTTAATTAAAGGGAAATAATAATGACGATTATTTCCAGAATAATGACATTATTACCGATGTTCAGGCTAACTTCATCCAACGAACCTCAAAGTGCAGCTTTTGAAATAGAGAATGCCCTTTGATTTCATCCCGCACAATTGCGATTTGATCCTAATACCAGAAACGAATTTCTATCCTTCGCTCGGAGGCTTAACAATGTTAAGGACGCACTACCTTTATCATATCGACTGGTCCTAAATGCGCTGACTGAGCGATAAATTCCTTTCTCTCATCAAAATTCTTCCGTAATCTATAATCTGCAAGTCCGATAATGACACGATTTTATTGGATAAAAATTCAAACGATATATGAATTATAAACAATCCCTTGATGTTACTTAATGCGAACTTCGTAAATATTGAAAATACTTTTTCGTAAGAATTGTAATATATTATTTTTCATTACTGTTAAAGATATGTATTTGGTATGAGAAAATAAATCGTTATAATCATTTAACGAAAAAATTCGCAAAATATGGCTATTTGGATATAGCGAATAATAAATTTGGAATTAATATAATTCGATACAAGTATCTTAAATGTCGTCAGTGTTTTAATACAAAGACTTAATCTATAGCCAATCTTCGAATATAGGTATATTTACTACCCGTATTATGTGACGACGGACAGGGATACATTTAGAATAGAATGGTCGGATTAATTAAATGTCTCAAGGGAAATATATCACCGAAATCTTAGATAATTTAACGTCATTTTTCACTAAGAATTTCCCTGTCGCATTAAGGCCGATTCATCTTGCGGATAATTAGTGCTAATTATTAATACTTCATTCCGAAAAGAAAAAAAAAAAAACGATTAATTAAACTTACGAAGGAACACAACAATGATTTGAATAATTACTTCGTCCAATGATCGTTTGGAATATTTTATAAAATAAGTTAAAAGTGTTAAAAGGAATTTAATAAAAAGAATCTCAACGATTTACTAATTGAAACCGTATTTATATGTAAATTTTACAATAAAAAAAAATATATATATATACTTTCGAATGAAATAAAAAAAAAAAAAAGATAAAATTTTAAATCATCGATAAGATATACAAATATCGCGTGGCACGTACATCGAATTTAAAAATACACACCACTATGAAAAGTATTTAAAAATCTACAGTCACGCCTGAAGGAAATTCTTCGAAAGGATGTAGGTCTGAATATTAAACAAATGTGACATTTTCACAAAACGAAGAATCATTCTAGTTTTTTATTTTATTTTATCTGATTGCAGATACTGCACGTATCCTAAAAGTGCTCTTTCAGCTCGGTAAGCTTTCTTTTGAAAGAGGGGAAAAAGAAAACAAGAATTATGGAATTGTAAGAGAATAATTATCTCTAACGAGAAAATCAAATCTAAAATATTTAATGAAAATTCGTAAAATTCAAATATTGTACAAATGCAGATGGGAAACATCGACTAACCATTGTTATCTTAACTGATCTTTCGATCTATCTAACTTATGTCGTATCGATTTAAGATAGTAAAAAAAAAAAAAATAAGACACTTCGTATTACAAATACTTTCGTCAAATACGTTCTACACTTTTACGTTCCTTCCAATTGCAGCACAAAGTTTTCAAACGAACATCGGATTCTCATACTAAACTTTCGCCAACAGACAATTTGGAATCGGGAAATAAATCACGAAACTTCCATACTTTTTTAATGGTTCCTTATAAAT
>OU964971.1:5550940-5635940 GCA_918808275.2 Dolichovespula sylvestris | reverse complement strand
TAGGACTCTTTCTCATTGAAATCAAGCATAATACACATTCCTCTGATTTAATTAATATAATGAATTAATAAAATACGATAGAACACGAAATTAGAATCAATAATTAAAATTCCAATCTCTTCCATCTCTCTGATTCTATAATATACAAGGCTTTCACGGAGCTTCGGGTATATTTTCGCAAAAATTATATATCAGTACCATAGTAAAGCAGATTAATTAATAAGTTCATTAAATCTGTTGGTAGCTTATACGTAATTTCGTGATAACTTTCATGACAAATGGTAAGCAATTTTTTCGTGTTATGAGGACAGTAACTTCTTGAAATGGTATAAAGAAAGAAAAGAAGAACTGTTTTATACGGTCGTTTCTCGAGAGAAACAGATATGATGTTTCGCGTCTACGTGTACGTTAGAAAATATATTGCGGTTTCATTGCAAAATGAATTGATTTTCAAGTAGAATGTTTTCTCTCGAATCAGTCGAAGACGTTAAATATTTTATATTCCGTGGAACGACCGATGAGAAAAGGAAATCAAAGAAAATTAAAATTTGTACGATATAAACGATTTTACTTCAACAAAGAAAGTACGAGTCGTCCTTCAAATTTCCGATACTCAGTCTATCGTTAGCGCTTACGCGTGTACAATCGGCCGCCTTCTGTAATTGGTTCTTTTTTTTCTTTGTATATATATATATATATATATTATATATTATATACGCTTTCAAGACTACCTGCCCGATAAACAAGTTTCTATATATAATCACGAAATTAATTCCGTTTTTCTTTCCACTTCAAAAATAAAAAGGGACGAGTAACGAATGACAAATAATAAGGTGAGATAAATCTTAGATGAGAAGACGCATCGTTGTTGCTTCATTATTAAAAGAAAGTATCCAACTACGTAATGAACATCGAGCGAAACGAGAAGGCCAAAGCTAAGCTAAGTTATCGCGCGTTTGCGATAGAATACTTTGCAAATACGTTAACAAGTTTTCTCGGATAGTGGTATCAAGGACAGCGTCGTAAAGTAATTTCATCCTGAAACGCTAACGTGTTTCTTCTTTCAACGTTAAAGATTTTTGAGCGTTGGTAACGGTAAGACGAGAATTACGAAGAGGGATGATAGCCATGGGCCCTAGATATTAATACGTACATCGTGTTCGTACTCTTTGTCGAGCAGCGACGTGTAAGATCGACTCTACCAGAGCTATACCCTCGACCACACCGGTGATACTTTGTCCCCGTTGCAAGGTGAAATGCTAACTAAAGGGGATGTTTTAATGGCAGAAGATAATAATATGCCTCCGTTACAATGGCTATTCCTAGGTACCCCACCCCGAGAGCCCTCGCAAAATCCAAGTAAATCTCAGATCCACGTATCCACACCTATGTATGTTATACGACCACCAAGATATTAACCCAATTAATTGGGAATAATTTGTCATTGCGTTCTTCCCTATGTAAATATATTCAAATATATTCAAATAGATAGGCATATGTTTACGCGTGTACGTATGTCTTCCATCTCGCTCGTGCAATTTTGTGTGGAAATGGAAACGCACCGTGACCTATCAAATTCAAAAAGGAAATCTAGCGAAACGATGTTCTCTCAATCGATTCACGGATTCTAATTCGCATGGACGATCACGCTTCGCGAAATATTCAGGTGTATATATGTGTATATATGAATTTGTTAGAAACATAAAAAAAAAAATGAAAAACAAAAAACTCAAATGCACGAAAGTACTATGCTTTCCGGTTGGCCTTCGTAGTCTGCTGTTATCTCGAAATGTGAGCTGGAAATATCAAAGCCATGTTTCATCCTTCTTTTTTTTTTTCTTCTTCTTTTTGTTAGACTTTAAATACACGATAAAATATCAAAGGAAAGGAAAAGGACAGCGTGCATACATCCTGATAGATCTTCTTAACGTTAATCTCTGACATGTTTTTGATAAAATTAATTGGCTGATGTATTTGGGTCACGTGATCGATCTACTATATATCTCTGTTTACACTGTTATGGATACTCGTCCATTGAAGTTACCATCATCGTCTTACTTTTTATATTTAGCGTAAACAATCGATATATCATGCAATTCTGTGAAATGTCAAATACAACCATGGTTTCTTATAACAAAAACTGCAGTCTCCGTAAAAGCTTGCACGTTCGAATTGTCAAGATCAAATGGAAGCATACAAGATCAAATGGAACGGCTGTTTCTTAAACTTTTCTTTAAAAAAAAAAAAACAAACTGAATTCCTTATAATATTTGCACTTTTTATATATCGACGAATATGTGTCATCGACACATCGCAAAAAAAAAAATAGTTTATATCTATCTTACTTATATCGTGCCACATACGTACATATGTACATATATATATTTGAGGCAAAATAATGTAACGAGAAATTGCTCGCACCTGTTCTTCCTTTTTTTACAAATCGCCGAACGGGTATAAAACGGGACAGTAAAAGATGTAAAAAACAAAAAAGTACGATTCAATTAAGAAGTTGATTTTATACCAACGACCAAAGGCAACAATTTGTTCGTTCCATTTCAAATAATTATGAAATACTAAATTGAGTTCGACGAGAAGTGCGTTTTTTTTTTCGTTGACGTGCACTTGAAAACTTGTAAACGTTTAGTGGTCGGCATTGAAGCTACATCTGTCGTATCTGTTTACGATGAATGGATACAGTGTACATAGAAAACGTATAGTATACAGTAAATTAACTCGAATGCATCATCACCGTTATGCTAACCATTTTGTTACACAGATCATTTTCGCCTTCTCGTACATTGTGACGTAATACATATTTAACGAGACGGACGTCAATGGATCGATATATATATATATATATATATATATATATATATATATATATAGCGTATAAATGATGAATACAATATTCCAAACTCTTGTTAAATGCAAAGGAATGCAATAAATCTACCTGTCCGAAATGACGTAGATATTGTACTTACATACCACATACGATTCTACCTAATCCAAAACGCAAACACGTTCATATCCATTGGAACACATTCGACGTAAAAAGCATTGATAAAAGATAAGATGAAAATAATCCTGAGATGTTTAATTCAATGACATTCACTTAGGACGGTCTCTTTTCTTATCGGGCATCTAGTCGCTAAAAAATGAAGCTCTTCGTGAATTGGATTGCTCCGTGAAAGTGTTACGATCAACTACGTCTGTGTGCCCAACGTTTTCTCCGATTAAGTTAAGAGTTAAGAGAAACCATCGGATTTTCCAGATACTAATCCGTACGGATTTCGGAAGACCTAGAGCTTCCTCCCTAATCCGTTGTCTACACCATTCTCCTTTCCAAGATGATAGCTCATTTACTAAATATTTGTCTACCATAATACTCTACTCTAAATAATGGACCATAGAAGGAAACGTAGATTACGGGAATAATAAACAATAACTTTTGTCGAGAAATGAATAAAATTACGTGAGTTAAAATAAGATTATAATCGTCAAAAGTTTGAGATGGTAACAAGCTTCTGATATACTTCGATCGAGTCGAGTTATCTTTATTGCTTGTTTAGTTTTTGATTGTTACGGGGAAATTACTTCAAAATTACAGTTTAATCTGCGACAATGTAGCTCCATAGGGACCGTCAGTTTGTATATTGTTTCCTTTGAGAAACAGGTCTTGTTATAATCTAATGCCGATATGGAATACGAGCAAAGTAAATCCGGATAAAGTGTGGCATAGTTATTTTAAGAGGCAGCCTATAACTTTAAGAGAAGTTCGATAGTCGTCGAACGTGTCTGTATTGCTGACGTCACATAGCGTGAAATTGTGGCACGTAACTTACGCTGTAACGAAAGTGCATTCACTAATTATCCGCCATATGATAAATTTTCGGTTCGTCGAACTTCAAAGGATTTTTATTATGAATTTTAATTAATTTTCACAGATGGCAAGGTTCGGTTTAAAACATGATGGTCGATGCCCTATCTCTAAACCGCATTAAGATACATATGTATGTCTAAAGACGAAAGGAAGATATATTTTTCAAAAGATATTTAAATGATGTCATGAATATTTCAAATCACATCGAAGTAAAACTATAATGGGTTCTTCCTCAGAATCTTATTTAGTGAGTATATATATACATATATATATATATATATATATATATATATATATATATATATATATAAGCCGACAAGATTAAGGTACATACCCCATTACAATTCGATATAATAAATAATAAGTTCTCGCCGTTAAATGGAAAAGGAAATCAATTAACTCCTTACGATTGCAACACTTTTTAGTATGGATATCCGATAATTCGATCGGAATGATTTTTCTTCGCCCATTGAGAGACATGAACTCAACCAATTATTATTGCTTTATAAAACTCATAAAATTAATTCTACTTAAATGAATTTTTATATTGTCGATATAAAAGTCTTAATCTGTACGTTTGTAATTTCTCAAAAACTCTTCCTATTTTTGTCCAATCCAGATGAATAAGATATAAAATATTGTTCTTCATTATCCGATAGAAAGTTTAGGCTACTTAACGTGTGGAAAATATTAGCTATAAATCTTAAACCTTAGCTGTCAGTCATGCTTGACCGTGGTAATACATTAATTTCAATAAAATATATGATCTAGCATTATAATACTACGTTTCATAGTTTACCTTCTTGTTGTTATATCTTTCGAAAAGATCCCCGACGTGAGAAGTTCTGGTTTTCTGTCCCAAATATCGCAGCGATAACTTGATTCTCACCTTTGACCTATTTTATTTCTCTATTATCTAGAATTGACTAAGCATTCTTTGCTTCGATCACCCTCATACCGCCGTGGTATATGAAATTTGCCATTTAATTGTTCTCCTCTATCGGAAGTAGACGGTCTACCGCATAATGACATAGATCGATCGCAAAATTGCCCACCGGTTGGTCCACTAATTGTCCTAGGTATTCTAGATGTGTGATAAGAGTTAAAATGCATTACCGGAATTACCCCGACGTACAATTGAGGACGATTTATAAAAAAAAAAAAAAAAAAAAAAAAAAGAAGAAAGAAAAAAGAAAACTTCGACCGACTCCGGATATCTCGGATTTCAAACGCAAAAAGTTAAATTGCTAAACGAACGTCCTAAACAAAAAATGTTTTGACCTACTTCAAATATGTTTCGCGTTACATCAAGAAACAAAGTGGTACAGCTAATCGATGCCTCTTACTACTCAGACGGAAATTCAATATAGTGGGTATTATATATATATACTTCAACAGGCTTACGAATTGCACAAACTCTAAGAAGATATATTAAATCGTCTTTGAATGTGCTATATCGTCAAATAGTATTAACGTGAATGAGCTTTTGTATTGTCTAGTTTCTCGCTTGGAGATATCATTCAAATAGGTTCAATCTAAACTATCACCTCAATGATTTTCAAAAGTATTCGAAACCAAGAGATTGGAAAAGAAAAAGAAAGAAGAGACACAAAAGTGTATTCTTACAAAAGCAAGTCAATACGTACATAAATACATATACGTACATGTGTACCATATACTTATATGTATGTATATATCTGGACATGGATATACGTACGTATATACTCCACTTTCGACAAAGAAAGACACCAAGAAGAACAGAGTAGTTTTATCGTTAACAACGCGTGAACTATTTTCTCCGTAACGAAACGATCTACTTTAGCATTATCATATATATTATATAGAATAAGAAATTCTGCCGAATTTGCGCTCGAACTCTGGATCTTATTAAAACTACACCGCTTGACCCCGTATTATTAATTGCGAGACGAGAAGTAGTTGGTAAAGAGAGGTCTATGAAAGAAAAGGGAGAAAGAGAGAGAAAGAGAAAGCCCTGTTGTTTGTCCAAAGAAAAATGACTCACTTATGCACGTTCTTTTCGCGAGCTTCAAATAAAAATTCGTTGACAAATTTGTTCGTTTTCAAGCTTACGGCTTTTCGAAGTCGACGAAATTCCAATTGATATATTATGCCTTTTGTAAAATCTTACGCACGATAATATGTATACGTGTCTCATAAAGCGATAAAACTAAATGTTATCGGTATCAAACGAAAAACCCAATACGTCTATCTCTGAGGAAAGATTTCAACGTTGTGTTTTCAATTTTTGTTTCTATCAAATAGTTTGTATCGAATTTAATGAGAACATTTTCGAAAAGATCGTTAAAAGCTACAATGACCGATAAGGATCATTAAATTAATTTTCTTTTAAAGTTCGGCTAAGAGAACTATTATCGGAGAACTGAGAAAGCTCGAGATAAAGTACCTCCTTTAAAAATACGAGATAATTGAAAGGGAATAACTTTTTGCGATAAGGAAAAAGGCTTACCATAAGAATCGCTGATTATTTTAACTTCATATTAAAGATTCCTCAAAACCGATTATCAAATTCCTTTCTCGTTGAGACTCCCACTTTCCTACCCTACACCATTTCCGTTGACGTATTCTCTTTCTCTATCCGTTTCTCTCCTTTCATTTACCCGTTCGCGCTCACTTTCTCTCTCATTCTCGTTCCCGATGCTGAACTTTTCCTCCAATACACCCCGCACTACTCTTCGCCCTTCATTCTTCCTCCGTTCCCTGTCGCGATATTAGAATCCACCGGAGCCTCGAGAAATCCGATCGAACTCCTCCATTGGTATTCCTAATGGCGGGGAAGGACGTGGTAACGTCGTTTAAAAGCACCAACCAGTTCGATTAAACTTGCAGTCGTTTTCCCGGTCTCTCATTTTTAATCTCATAAGCAAAAATATTAAAGGGAAATCTAACGAATTATCTTGCTGACAAGCGCTTAGAACAGATGGAAAGGACAGTTGCCGTTTAATGGCTTTTAAGAAACCAATCGTAGAGGCATCTCACGTCGAAGGAAATGAAAGTGTTATCGTGATCGCATCTAACGCCTTATGGCACCGACGACAATAAGAAAATAAATGATAGCCTTTTTCTTAAACGTAGACGTTGTCATTTAACGTCCAAACGAATCGAAGTAGGCGATCACCCTAAGGCTCTAAAGCTATGAATCAATCGAATTGCATTCACAGCGATTCGACCCTGAAACATGCTCGACCGTAATTTGATTTATTTTAAGTTCGAGTATGTGAAGGACAAAATTGACGTTAGAATATTGTTCCTAGATATCCAAGGACTTCCACTTTATATGGCTTTCTTTTGAAGATTGAAGGAACTATCCTGGGAAAAAAAGAATAATCACAAGAATACTTGAAAAAAGGAACTATGCTCACTTCTAAAAGAAATTTTATTTAGAGGAAAGAAGAAAGGAAGAAGAAGAAGAAGAAAAAGAAAAATAAAGTTGAACGGTGATACTTCCACTTTATAAGCTATCCATTTAATTTGTTTTTTTTTCTTTTGTTTTGTTTTAATATTTTCAAATATCCTTCACTTGTCCCTCAAATTGACGATTCTAAATAATTCATACGAAAAGAATGCGTGTAGAGTAAGGAATGGCTAGTTTAATAAAATTTCATTCGAGACTTCTCGACCGAAAAAATTGAACTATTTCTTTTCACGTAATTAAAGCTGCTTTTCCGTCCTGATTCATCATAAAGGATTCACACGAAAGGCAATACGCAAAAACTCTCAAAAATAATCTTTTGAAAAGAAAACGATAATCCATAAATATACCAGACAATTGTTCCGTTTAACTTCTCTGCAATGATTGTCCCTAATTAGACAATCAAATGTCACTTTTTACCGTAAAAAGGAATATTTGAACATTACATACGACCATAAACATTCACTTCGTATTATTTATTTACGGAAGAAGCGATTAAAAACGAAAATGATCTACTGTAACTTTGAGAGAATGATAAATAGTCTATTAAATACATTGCAATTCCTTTACGCGATAAAAAATGAAAACTATAAGAATCGTTCAAAATAGAATGAATTATAAAAGATTTTCTGTCGAAATAGAACTTGTTATTATTTTTATTATTAATTTTATGTACATTAAACTCATTCCCTCTCTCTCTCTCTCTCTCTCTCTCTCTCTCTCTCTCTCTCTCTCTCTCTCTCTCTCACTCTCTAAACAACAGATTCTATGCCATAAGCCGAATGATAACACAATAATGGAATTATTCGCCGCAGTTAGCAACGTGTTAACCTCCCTGAAATTAAAGCTTCTCACGTGTAATCATGTAATTTCCGCTTACTGAAATGGTGCAATGATTATGCGAAAATGATCATACATATGCAGCATGGATTGGATTCCGACATGGGTATAACGGCATGCACGTATGAATACTGTTTTGTGCTAACTATTTGCAATCCCAATTTAAAATCAGTAATTAGTACCAACATTGTGGATAAATACCAAATTTAATATATTTCTTTTAGCGAAGGATTTCAAAGAAAATTCTAATCCATCGTTCTCTTCTTTAAAATATTTCTATTGATCGGCTCCTGTATTGACCATCATCTTCGACCGCAACAAAGAGTAATATTATCGGGAGGTATGAAACTTAAGATTACTTTCTTTTGTATTCTATTCGAAACGAAAAGGCTTTTCAACGAAAATATTCTTGCCGATGTACCGCTTTTCAAGAAAAAAAAAAAAAAACAAAAAAAAAATATATATATATATATACATTCATTGTAACAAGTAAATAGAAAGAGCTCTTTATCTTATTAACCATTACCGCTAGCATTCTTACGAAATAGTAACCTTTTAAACATACTTTAATTTAATTAAAATTGCGTCTTAGTTCACATACCGAACGATTATCATATCTCATTTAATATCTAATCTAATAAGTTTTTCGTAAAAATGTTAAGAAAATGATTGTTTTCGAATCAATGTTAATTCTCGTTTACGAGTGTTATCGTCATCAAAATGAGACTAAACTCTACTACGTAAGTTCTTAGAACGGCAATTGTTCCCTAATGGATTAAATTCGGTGGTGTAATTATTGCTGTGCCTCATTAAAAAAAAAAAAAAAAAAAAAAAAAAGGAAGAAAGAAAAAAAACACAGTGCACTCATGAAAGACCCGCTTAGCCTACTTTTTTCCATTTGGAAAATTGCACACTTTAAACAATATATACATATATAGATATATATGAACAACATATCTTAAAGTATATAAAGTACCTAACTAACGTTTTTTCCTTAATAGGATTCATTGTACAGGGAAGAAATTGAAATACATAAAGGGCATTGTACACGACGTAAGACAAAAATGTTTCACTCGTATCTATACAATCCTAGAAGCGTATACCGCGACTTGATAAAGCTTTAACTACGTTTTCCGTTTTCTCAAGTACATTTCAATGAAGAAAAGAAATTACTAAATTCAAAAAAATTCTTTAGTATATTACTATAGCGATAGTGATAATGCAATCTAAAGAAAACTATTCCTACAGGAATAACCAGGTAAAAAATAAAAATAGAACTGTAAGTTTTACTTCGCAGATAGTATGGAAACGATATAAAAATAAAACATATAAATCTATATTAACTAATTATTATTTTTAACAAAATATTGACATTAATCGCAAATTTATATAGATTTGTCCATAAAATTCCATTATATCCAATCTGTTTATATTTTTAGTATTATATATTTATTCGAAATAGAATTTGAAAATTGAATTATAGAATTTGATTGAAGAGATTTTGAAAACACACGGGAATATGCAGCCATTCGCTCGGTAGTACTTGCATTACATGATTTACGATTGAATTTCAATATATTGCAAGTATTACCGACCCAGATCTCACCACGTGGAGGTTGCTGCATATGGAGATCTACGGTCTAAGGATGAAACTACTCTTTTATGCCGTTATTACTACTACTACTATTATTAAAAAATCAAAGCAACGCGGTGAACGTAATTATTGAAGTTTGACCATACAGAAACAGTGATTTTATGTTTACTCATCGAATTGCAAATGAGAACTAGGCTGATATCTGTCAAATTTGAGAAAAAATTCGTTTTTATTAATATTATGTGCTGTTAACGACAACGAGCTGAAAATGTAACATCATCGAGATACTTAATCGAAATTATTTGATATTTAAATGTTGTGCTCAAACGAATGTACGCTATTCTTTAAATATTAGTTCATTGTATTTCGTGTACATTATACGTCGTGTAAATAATTATAAAATTATCGAAAGTATTAATCGTCTAATCTTATACGTTTGGAAAGAGAGAACTAATATGTTTCCTCGTTAAAAAAAAAAAGAAAAAAAAAAAAAAGAGAGAAAGAAAAAACGAAAGAAGACTGGATCGATAAATGTCGAAGTAAGTCGAACGTTTGTTTTCGTTTGAGCTTACGACCCGGAGATCAAAAATTTAACTGTAATTAAATTTTAAATTGAAATTATTTTATATTTTACGCTTATTACGAGCTACGTAATGTTTAAACGAATGTAAACTGTTGTTTAAATATTAGTTTATTGTATTCGGTGTACATTATAATTATAAAATTAAATAATTATAAAATTATTCTAAAATTATATACTATTTCTAAGACCTATTAGCATGAACGACTGAACACGGACTTGTTTATTTTTACCATAGAATTATCAGTCGGGGAAGTTCATTGAAATGCCTGAGTGAGTTACCGCAGCTTCTCTGTGTGAGTATGACAAAACGCGTTTCCTTGCATTTTGAATTGGCCGAAAAACCCGAACACCGGTCTACGCGCACAAACAAGTAAACAATCGTTTACTTCACAGAAACAAAACGTACGCCACTCTAGACATTTATATAAATGCCAGTAGTGGAGTTAATAGCTTTTTCTCTCTTTTGCCTTAAAAAGTTCAATGTGCACCACTGTACAAAACTTTTTTCACGAAAAATGTCAAAAATAGCGTTTACTCCGACAGCGAGTCCAAACACAATTATTGAACGATATTTATGAGAACAAGGTCTTGTTTTAAAAATAAAGATTTAAAAAAGAACACGGCTTTTTCGCATTTTTGTAAGAAGCTCTATTTTTATGCATAAAATATTGTCGAAAAAAAAAAAAAAAAGAAAAAACATTTTTGATAGGATTTTTGTTCCAATGAAAATAAAGCTTCTTTAAAATCAGACATTGTTCGTCAAAAATCGTTCAAGAATTACGCCTGTACTCATTGTTGGCGTAAACCATTATAAAACCAGGATCGATGAACAGCCGTAAGTATTCACCAAGCTTCGTTTAAAAGCTTGACCACAATTCTCGTTTAATCTCTGTCCAGCGAAATCTATTTAATCTTTATTCCGTTCAAGTGCTAATATAGGTATTCATAAGAAAGATGAGCAAAAATCCGGTCGTAGTTGATAAAAATTGAAAAATACCGGCGGAACGGCGTGTACTTTTGTGCCATCTCGCTCTTTCTCGTGGCAAAACTTCACTGACCGTAATGTAAAGTAACGTCCCACCAGCTAATCCTTGCAAAATCGGTAACAATACCTTCGACCATGATGAATTCCCCTGCGTAAATATTTCCATTGAAAATTTCATTAAACTTTCTAATGATTTATTAAATTTTTTTTATCGAAAGCACATGCATCACTTACCTCTGACGTAAACATACCAATCCCTATACCTATGACCGAACTAATGGCGAATACAAAACTCGCTACGGCGAGTTTGCACGTGGAACTACCCGTACTTATTAATTCCAAGCCCATACAGAATCCAACGATAAACTTATGAGATGCGACGGCCACTAAGAAAAGCACAATCTGTAATTAATGAAAAATAAGACATTATATTTTGAAGTATATTTTTGTAATAGCTAATATGTAAGTTCATATCAATTTAATAGGCATATCGATGGTATATCATAATCAATAGAACAAGTTCCACAGATAGGAATCTGTTCGAATCGCATCATTATGTTCTATGACACGTCATCAGCGACATATCTACCACTCCACTGAGATCCTATTTTTATTATCCCGTTAAAAGTCAGGATATGCGATGTTTAATCACATTAACGATTCTATGAATTATTTACTATATATATATATATATATATATATATATATATATATATATATATCGATAATTCGAAGCATAATCGAATTGTCAAAGTTTGAAATATCGAATCGGTTAGCGAAACTATGCTTGAATCGTTTTTCAAGAGTATAACGATTACTCGATTATAAGGGAAAAAAGAGAAACTAGAAACTCCTCGTGATTGAAAAGAAAAAAGAAAAAAACTTTAACAAATTTTCATGAAACTCCAAACTTAATAATCTTACGAACCTCGGCCGGCTTTTTTTGCAAGCCAATAGCCAATCCCTCCAAGATCGCATGAATGGTGAGTGCCAGTAAAAGGCCTATAGGGCCCACGTTGGAATCCGAGCAAGGTTCCGTGTGTGAGCCGTGACATAAAAATGTCAGCTCTTCGTTGTAAGAGGAGGCAGGTGCGTTTGGTGCGTATTGCATCGATCCATAATGACTTGATCTCCAATTGGAGTATTCGTTATCCTTACGCAAATTCGATGAATACGCCATTGTCGTTCTAGTTTCATTTGGACGAACGCTTCTCACGCTTTGGCTTGCTACGTTGTAACCAAACTGTCGTGAATGGGGGCGTTGATATTCTCTATAATCAAGATTCCATTTGGATAATTGCCCATCGATGCATCATTGTAGGAGGATTCAGAGTAAACATTGTCTCATCGCAGTGCTATCAATTACTTTGAAAGCTTCTGTCAAATAATAAGAGATAAAAGAAATAGTATCACAAAATTAAAAAAAAAAAAAAAAAAAAAAAGAAAGCAAAGATCCCCCGAATGCTCTTTTCTTTATTAAAATAAAGTCATTAAAATCTTTTTGAGTTAACGTGTACTCCGGCCGATATTACTTTTCGTTCCGTTTCGTTTCTTTTCGTTTCGTTTCATTTCGTTTCGTTTCGTTTCGTTTAGCAAACATGACAGCTTTTTTAACGCCACAAAGGCCGATCAACCGAGCGCATGCGCATCTTAAGACATCCGATAATGCGTTTATCTTCTAAACGAATTTTCCGAACAATTTGATGCTTCAAAGTCGACCAAATATAGCGACCAACGGAATCGATTACGCTAAAGATAAAAGATACCGCTGTGCTCGAGACACGAATGTATTTTTCTCAACATCACTTCTATTTTTATCGTCGTATATGCTAAACCCGAGCTATCGATCTACGGTCCGTTTGTATGTATATCAATTTATTAACACAAACGATTTGCGGTTTGAAAAGATAAGGTTATTAGGAATAAAACACGACGCGAAACGAGAAAACATGTAAACCTATTACAAAGGGAGATTTATCCTATCCACTTACGAGCACATCAAGATTTATTATACGTAGATGCATCTCGATTGAACAAAAAAAAAAATAAAATAAAATAAACAGAAAAAAAAATTAGAATTGAGTCTCATAAACTGCAAGATATACAATTTGATGCAATAAAGATGTTCACCTTCGTAGTATACCTACCCGCGATCTTGAAAGTTTCTGTTTCTGTTTCCTTGGCCATGATTATGCAAATTCGGAGAATGATCGATATCGCTACCCCAAAAATAATGAACACACTCGTCAACGAAATAAAGTAAAAGAAATCCACAAGAAATGGCGAGTTCTCCGTATTTCGGTAGGGATTCTCTTACTTCTGGTAGCATGTGAAGTATCGAGGTGGCCAATAAGACTCCTCCGCCGAAACAAAGTATACAGGAGAGAATTAACTTCTCTTGGAAATCTCGTACGTGCGAAACGAAACACGCTGGCGCAATACTCACGGCAAAACTCCCAATGCCGATCGTGAGTATCGACGCAATTTTCACCTGTGTCGCGGTCACGTACATTTCTTTTTCATTTGAGTGCACCTTTAAGCGTCTCTTATAGACTGTACGCAATAATCAGAAACACTACTCTTCGTCTACTTATTTGTCCTTAATCTACTGGGCACGATAAGATCGATACTCGAAAGATATCGCAAAGTAAGACAAAGAGAATAATCATCTACACCGAAAGAACGTCCACATAGATGTCCAATCTAATAGAAATGTACCGTCCAAAAGGATTATTTGAAGTTCGAAATTCGAAAATAATAGAATAGTGCTTTAAATAAATGTTTCAAAACAAAACGAACCCCGACTACCTATTGATCTGTTCTTTCGTTAAATTTCTCATCGATGAATTAATATTATAGCCAATATAAATTTTTTCAAAAAGAAATGATCCTTTGTTTTCTCTTCATACGGATAAATTATGATCACAATTCTTCCATTTTCGTTTGATTTTTATTTCGTTATTTTTTTAATTACCTAATTAAATGCAAACATTTAATGACAGGTATTTGAACTTGGATAAATACATTTCAATTGCAATTCGGTCAATCTTACGTAAAGCAATACAATGATAGTATATTGATTTACAATGATTATTGAATTAATTTATCATATTTAATATTTACCATTAGAACGAATTTGACATCTACTTATCTTGTGAGCTTTAAAGAAATATATATTTCGAAGATTTAGTTCTAATTTCCGCTAATATTAGCGCTATAATCCGTTTCTGTTAGATTATCGGTAATATAGAACGCGATACAAATATGATAAAAAAGTTGAAGATTATCGACAAGATTTTTTCTGAAATAATAACGTCGTAAAAATAGCTACGCTAAATAACAATAGGAGAATGCATTTGTATTATCTTCGGTATGTCAGAAAATGATAAATGTATATAATTTAGGTTAAATTCATAAAATAAACCGTATCGTCAAAAACGATGATTGATATAAATGAAATCAACGTTGATTATTCGTTTGTTAAATGATCCCTATGAAATTTGATTTACGTACATTTACCATCCGTCTTAAAATTCATAGATCATTTGTATTTATCCGATGTCATCGAGTTACTGCAATCAGCTGTAGTCTGTATATACTTCAGTAAAAACATTATTTGTAAATCGAGATATATATTGTTATTCTTAACAGTTCCATTTAATTGTGTACTCTAACAGTCTTTTTAATTAAAACTGTAGTTAAATTTAAAGGCTAAGTATCAAAACGATCATGTCATCTCATTATGCATCTAAACATAATCGTGACCATAATGACTTCGATTATGTTTCTAAAAAAAAAAGACATAATAAAAGAGAAGATGATATTACTGAAAGTAAAAGATATAAATCCTTGAGTTCGCACAGTTCGTTTGGTCGTTCGACTACCCAAAGAAATAAAGATGATGAAGAATATAAACAAACGGATTTAACAAATCATGGCACCGAACAATCTTATGAATATAAGTCACAACGTGATATTAAAGACTTCTCTTTTTGTAAACACACAAACGAATTAAATAAAGTATTTACAGCCAATACAAACTTGATTTCCGATACAAATGACTTTTGGAAATTTGTTCATAAATACGAAATGATAGAAAAAAGAATGAGCAATACAAATGAGATAGAAAAAGTCTCCGATTTGAATTCGCTTGGAGTACCAAAAGTATATCATAAAACGCACTGTATAAATTTCAAATTAAATTTAAGTTTCGGAGAGTTATTTGCCAGAGTTCCTGAAACTAAAGCATTAACAAAAGGGCAATTATTGAAATTCAAATATATAATTAATTTATATTTAGATTTCAAACAAAAGGAAAAATTTACTAAATTGAAAAAACTTAGAGAAACACAGGCAAATCTGCCTGTTGCTCAATATAAAGATGAAATTATTGAAACAATTAAACAAGAAAGAGTAGTTATTATAGCTGGTGACACTGGTTGTGGAAAGTCGACTCAGGTGCCCCAATATTTATATTCTGCCGGTTTCAATAAGATTGGTAAGATTTTTTTATTTATATATCTCATATTTTTATTACATGTCATATTAAATAATTAAATTCATTTTTACAGTTTGTACGCAACCAAGGAGAATAGCATGCATATCTTTGGCGAAGCGTGTAGCTTTTGAAACATTGACTGAGAACTATAACGAAGTTGGTTATCAAATTCGCTTTGAAAAACAAAAAACTCAAGAAACAAAAATTACTTTTATTACGGAAGGTTTACTTTTAAGACAAGTAAAAATTATGCTAATCTCAATGATAACATATTAATATTTTTATGATATAACAAGAAAAACCGAAATACGTTATAGCAAATTAATAATTTTCTGATATACTCATAAATTAGAAATGTATTAACTCTGTAGGTATCAGGTGAATCAGGATTATTACCCTATGATGTTGTAGTATTGGATGAAGTACATGAACGTAATTTACATGGTGACTTCCTATTAGGTGTTATGAAATGTATTATACATCAAGAATCTAATATAAAGTTAATACTGATGTCTGCTACCATCAACATACAGTTGTTCAGTAATTACTTTGCAAAGGAGAATGCTAAAGTGATACAGGTTAAACAATATATATTTGTAACATAAAGAAACAGTAATGCATACTTATTGTTTAGTTATGTTATTTATTGGAGTCATTTATTTAGGTACCTGGAAGATTATATCCAATTCAATTATTATTCCGACCTATTACTATAGAAGATATGACATACAAGAACAATAGATTTAATCCCAGTCCATATGTACAAATAATGCAAATGATTGATCACAAATATCCAGGCAAGCATACACATTTTATCTATAAAATTCTATATTTTATAATAATGATTTAATTTGCTTATAGCTGATGAAAAAGGTGATTTACTAATATTTCTAAGTGGAATGAAAGAAATTACTGCAGTTGTAGATGCTGCCAAGGAATATAGTACAAAAAAAAATAACTGGATTGTTTTACCATTACATAGCTCACTCTCTCTTGCTGACCAAGATAAAGTATAAGACTGGATAACACTTTAAATAAATTTTAATATTAGATATTGAAAACATCCTAAAAATCTAATATATATTTTTTAGGTATTTGACTATGCTCCGGATGAAGTGAGAAAATGTATTGTATCTACAAATATCGCTGAAACCTCTATTACCATAGATGGAATTAGATTTGTAGTTGATAGCGGTAAAGTGAAAGAAATGAGTTACGATCCTTTATGTAAAATGGAACGCCTTAAAGAATTTTGGATCAGTAAGGCTAGTGCAGAACAAAGGAAAGGTCGTGCTGGTAGAACTGGACCTGGTGTATGCTATAGGTGTGTTAGTTAAGATAGTATAATGATAAATATGCTTGAACTTTTGCGAAAGAATTTTATTATCTATAGGCTTTATTCTGAAGAGGAATATGCAGCTCTTGAAGAATATTCAACTCCTGAGATACAACGTGTACCTTTAGATTCTTTACTATTACAAATGATCGCTATGGGGCTACCAGATGCAAGAAAGTTTCCATTTATAGAACCTCCACCATCACAAAGTATAGAAAACTCAATATTATCATTAAAAGAGCATGTAAGTAATTAATTTATACAGATGTATCTTTTTTATTGATTATAAATTTAAATCATCTTTATCTATTATATGCATAACATATTACCTAATATATTCTCCTTTTTCATTTTAGAGAGCATTAACAAATGATGAAAAATTAACATCTATTGGGGTAACATTAGCACGTCTCCCAGTTGATATAAGAATAGGAAAAATGTTAATAATGGGTTCTATTTTCCATCAAGTTGAACCGGTATTATCACTTGCTGCTGCTTTAAGCATACAAACTCCTTTCACCAACAGAGCTTATAAAGATATAGAATGCGAGGTAAGAATTGTTAAATAATTTTTAATTTCATTACAGTTTTCTTTAATTATATTTAAAAATTGTTAAAGACATCTAGGAAAAAGTTAGAGTCTGACCATGGTGATCCTATAACATTATTAAATGCATTTAGAGAATGGTTGGAAGTGAAACAACAAAGTATACACGAATCTAGAGGAAGCGGTAGTAACAGCAGAAAATGGTGTAGAAGAAGAGGCTTAGAGGAACAAAGATTTTATGAAATGATAAAATTACGTACACAATTTAAGGAATTGCTTCAAGTTAGTTAAAATAATCATAAATATGTGACTTGTTTTATGCTTATATGATACATGTCATATTAAATATTAATTGACAAAACTATTCATGACAATATACAGGACTGTGGTCTATTAAAAGGTTTAACCGAACCAAATTCTTCTATGACTAGTGCCGAGCGAGCAATACGACATGGTGAATTAAAACTTTTAAAATCACTTAAACAAACCTACAAACAAAGTGCACCAAGAAAACGTAAACAATTGAAAATAGACACGTTTGATATACAATTAGAAGATAATGATAATAATGATGATGAAATAGATATAAAAGATGTTGAATTTCGAATGAAAAATGACGCAACTCAAGTTCAAAATCTTTTAACAGCAGCTACTGCATGTAGTTATAAAGATCTAACAATGATTAAATTAATACTTTGCAGTGGTTTATATCCACAATTTGCATGTGCTGATGAATTTAATTATTGCAAGGTAAAAAATACTATTTTACATAAGTATAATAACTAATACAGTTATATTATTGTATTATATAAAAAAACTTCGAATTAATAATATTTATATATTTTTTGCAAATTAAAAATTTTATTATTTTTATATTTTTATTTATATTATAATTTTATAGTCTACGAGTGAGCAGCTGTTTCACACAAAAACTAAGCCTTATGTTGCATTACATCCAATGAGTTTCTTTGGTAATTATCCACAAGTTCTGCAACTGGAGGAACACGATATAACATCAATACCAGGTTTTAAAAGCAAAACTCCTGTTAGTTCTAAACATCAATTATTAACATATTTGTAAGTATTTTTGTAGTTTTTTTTGTGCTATTGTTTTCAAACAATATAAATATAAATTATTTTATTTTTCTATCTATTGTATATTACTTCCAGATCTCTACTAGAAACTACAAAGCCTTATTTAGTGAACACACTTAAAATGCCTGCTGCACAAACATTATTATTGTTTGCACAAGAAATTGATACTAATGCTACGTTTTCAATGTAAGTCCATAAAAAATTATTTTATGATAATATTGGTATACTGGTAAATCTATTAGAAACTTGAAAGTGTATTTATTTTAAATTTTAGGATAGTATGCGATGCATGGCTACTATTAGAATTTCCTGTTCCTGATACCGGGCAGACACTGTTAATGAAATCCACAAAGTTACGTCACAAATGGGAATTTCTTTTAAATGAAAGACTAAAAGGTATAATTTAAAAAACTGAAAAGAATAACCAGTTTACTAATTGGAATCTTATTTTTAGATTCAGAGACTCCAAATAATATGTTTAATATTAGCAAGATAGAACATGAACTTACTCAAGAATTAATCGACTATATGCATACAACAGTTCCATATGTAATAAAGCGACTTTTACCTGCTGATTTAAAAGCAATATATGTTGGCAATGGCAATAATGTTGTACACATTGATCCTAATCCTTTTAAATTGGATTTTAAACCCATATGTAATTCAGTGAAAGGAGGAATGTACTTAACTGATAATATTACATATAATTGGTAAGGAAAATTACACAAATTCTATTATTTATTTTGTTACAATTTAATATTTTTAATTTTTTAATATATAGTATGAAGGAAACTGATTGGAGTGACAAAATAGCTGTTGATATGTATGAAACTACCTGGACTTGTCAGCAATGCAACGTAGAAGGTACCTTTAACAGTATTGAAAAACTCCAACATCAAAGTACTTGTATGCAATCAACAGTAAAAGGAACTATTGATAAAGTTGAAAACATAAAGTCAAAACCTAACAGTCAGGCTTACAATTGTCCTGAATGTTCAAAAACTTTTCATCTTACACCTATTGAAATATTAAAACACAAAAGGCAACATATAAAGACAAATGTGTCGTGAAGAATTCAATATGTTATTATTTAATTAAAACAGAACATCTAATCTAAACTTCAGTACAATGGGAATTATTAAATTCATTTATAATTGCGGAGGTAACAAATAACTAAAAATATATATTATATTATACATTTGTACATTTATATACATACATATATATATATATATATATATATATATATATATATATATATATATATATATATACACATTTGAAGTTAAGTAATTATGTCCAAGGTAAAAAATTTACAAACATAAAACATCCTATAATTGTATATCCTAAAAAATAAAATAATATAAGTTTATCTACTAAAGTATATTTTTGCTTAGATAAAAATAACACCTTCCATTTAGAAAAAAAGTTTTCTTCATCCTTGCATATTGAATCACTTACATTCTCAAATTGTGGTAGGTAAGATAAAGATAATGCACAATACCAATATACAAGAGGACTAGCAGAACATAATAAACGTGTACTTACTTGAATATGTACAAAACAAATACAAAATACTGTTAAGAAAAGTCCATGTATTACAAATACAAACATCTCCGCCGGGTATTTCTTTTCTGATATATTTTTTGCATATTTTATATCTATAAGTCCTAAAGAAAAAAAGAGCATTTTGTGTTCTGTATAGAATTCTGTAATACATTTTATCATTATATATAATATTGGAAAAGCTAAAATAAAATTTGGAATCTGTTTTAATTTATAATAATTTAAGAAACTAACATTCCAATATTTCTCTTGTATGTAAGAGTAGGCTATAGGTATTTTTGCATGGCACCATGTAGAAGAAGTAGCATTATATTGCAATACTAAATTATTTTTTGTAGCATAATCTACAATATGAGTTGGTAATATCGGCACATTTAATGTAGTTTTACAAAATGTCACATAATTATATATTTGTAAAAAAATAAATGGAAGTAAAGTTAAAATTGTTATAATCAACAGTAGAAACATACTTTTTATAAATCTTTTTTTTATAATTAAATTACATAATTTTATTATGGATATTTTGTCTTTAGAACTAATTTCTACTGTTAATGTATTAAATATACTTTTAAATCTAAAATATATCACAAATCCGACATTTATAATGCCATTCGATCTTATAAGTGTAGATAATCCTAAAGGAAAAATTGTAGATATATTATTCTTAATACTTTTCAACATGCTATAAAAAGTGAAATATGCAAACATTGATTCAGTGTATGCAGCAGAAAAAAATATACTAGCTGGACTTATGCAATACAATATTGTTGCTTTATATGCTATACTAGTATTTTTCAGTACTATTTTACTAAGATCAAAAAAAATAGAAACTGATTTAACGAAACAGACATAATTAATTAATATTGCTGCAACAACTAAAGAGCTATGAACATTTAATACAAAAAATATCTTTCTTATTATCATTGCAGTAATTCGAACAGTTACAGGATATAATGGATAAAAAGCAAGCATGTTTTCATATGTATATCCATATTTTGCTATATGTATAAAGTATTCTCCATCCCATCTTATTAAACCACCAAATACAAATTTAACCACAATGTCATAATTGGAAACATATTCATGAATATCATGAGGGCTTCTAAAAGCATCTGCATTGTGATCAGGGCATATAATATTAAAAAGGAATTGTAAGATTAGTATTAATGCACGAGAAATTATAGCAAACCAAAAAATTTTCTTTTTCACTACATACATTGTTAACTGCCTATAATGGTCATATAACTTAGTTTAGTATTAAATACTTTACATATTCACATATATAATATTTAGAAAGTTTTACTCTAAATTTATATCATATTCAAATTTCATGATCTAAATATTTAAACTCTACACCAAAAAATATATACTAAATAGTTCATATCTTGTGGTTCCTGCTTTCTTTTATCATATTCAAAAAGAATTAAAATACATTATATACATAAATTATTCTCTTTAGTAGCCATTAATGCCCCAGTTGCTTTTATGGACTTTATAAAACTATAACAGACAAAAATAAAACTGATTTTATAATTGCACAAAATATTATATAGTATATAAAAGAAAAAGTATGTTTTTACACTTATATTGATTCATTTTAATTTACTATTTAACATTAATTAATACACAAAATCACTACACTACACTTAAACAGAAAGTAACATGTAAATAATAAGATTTAATTATTATTGCAATGTAATACACATAAAAATTTGAAAATATATTATTTTTATATGTTCATGTTTTTTAATTATTTATTTTTATAGAGCTAATGAAAAAAAAAAACAAGCGGTGACTATTTGGTTTTTAAGAGATAAAATTTAATCAAATGGTTACTCACTGGATGTTGGAAATTAAATGACTATAAGTGTGAATTCATGTATCATGATCCAGGTATAACTGAATATCCAGGATACAATGGGTGGTACAATAATATTGGTCAGCCAAAAATTGGTACAGTTGACGCACCTCTTTTAAGAAGATAGCTTGGAGCTTGTAAAGATGGAATATATAAACCTTCTGACTTTAACAGACCAAATCCATTGAAAATAAGTAAAGAATTTTTAAATGGAGAAATTGGATTTGAATCTGTAAGGAAAAGAAATGTATTACAATTTTGTTTCTATATGTGAATAAATCTTTCAACAATGATACGCATATTGATAAACTTTAATTAAATACAAATATGAGTATGATTACTAATTAATATATAAATTGTATATACAATTGTTTTAAATTATATATTTACACATATACATATACACAACACATGTAGGTCAACAAGTTGTTGAACCAAAGACCAATACATCATCCAGAATATTTTAACATAAATATTATAACATTCTAAGACAAAACTAACCATACTGAAATGCCTATACTTCGTACACATTATGACTTATCTACAGAAAATTCTCCAAATAATCCACATCAACAGGTTTACTTATTCAAACTTTTATTAAAGCAATAAAAAATTATAATACTTGATAGATAATTTTTTAAATGCTATTTTATTTATATAATATTCTGTTATTCCATAGAACAATTAAATAACACCATATATTGATGTAGAATTAATTTATGATACTTCTAAGGTATGGTCAAATATTTCAAGGACATATTCCAATGAAACTATCGACAAAAATAGTTTGTTTGCATCATCAAGTTTGTATAAATATCCAAAAAATAACATAATTAGATTACCAATGACAAATCCACCACCTCCAATCAATCATGATAAATATATTTCCCAACATTATATAAAGAAAGTTGATAGATACTTTAGTATTATAATTTTACATATTATGAAAATACTCAAATTTTCAGTCCGCAAACTTTCTTAGCAAATTCAGCTATATGATGATCTTTTGGGGTACATTCATATTCAATTGGTTCTGAATAAGGCATTGGAACGTCAATTCCAGTACAACGAACTGCTGGTGCATCTAGTTCAAAGAAGACAGGATTTTCCATAATAGTTGCAACGATTTCAGAACCTACTCCACACCTAGGCCAACCTAACTCAACTGTCATTAATCTGTGAGTTTTACTGATTGATTTAAAAATCATCTCCCAATCAAGAGGTCTAAGAGAACGTAGATTAATAACTTCAGCATCAATTCCCTGTCCTGCTAAAATTTCGGCTGCTTTTATAGTATATACTGTCGCTTGACCATGAGTAATTAATGTAATATGCTTTCCAGATTTTTCAATTTTTGCTTTACCAATAGGTATAACAAAATCTTTGTCCATAGCTTGATCCGATAAAGGAAATTCAAAATTATAAAGAACTTCACTTTCTAAGATTAAGACAGGATCAGGATCCCTCACAGCAGCTTTTAAACTACCTCTATAATCTTCACAACTTGTAGGAGACATAACTTTTAAGCCAGGTACACTCATAAACCAAGCTCCAAAACATTGGGAATGTTGAGCTGCCAATCCTTTAGCATTACCATTTGGACCACGAAATACTATAGGTACAGGATATCTTCCTGCAGTCATATAACAATTTTTAGCAGCTGAATTTATTATTCGATCGATGGCTTGCATTGAAAAATTGAATGTCATAAATTCGCAAATTGGTCTTAATCCTGCTATCGCAGCTCCAATAGCTATACCACAGAAACCTGCCTCAGTTATTGGGGTATCAATCAATCTCTTATCTCCATACTTTTTCCAAAGCCCTCTAGTTACTTTATATGCTCCATCAAATTCTGCAACTTCTTCTCCGATAATAAATACTTTTTCATCTCTTGCTAATTCTTCGTCAAGAGCTAAATTCATTGCATCTCTTACAGTCATTTTAGTAGCAGATCTAAAAGATCCTTTTTTTAAGAAATATGATGTCACTGATAGTAATGGTCTTCTCAAAAAATAAATGGGTAACATTGTAGAAATATTTAATAATTTATATTCATAAATCTTTATTCCAGAATTATGAAATCCAAGGGAAAATGAAAGTCCGTTTCTTTTGACATTTAGAATAATTTGGTTTAGATGGTACAATCACATAACGATCTTTATAAAGAGTCGACATAAAGAATGGACAGGTGAAAAAATTTGCAATGAAGCTTGTAAATAAGTAATTGCGACACAACAGCATATAATTACCGATAAATGGTTACCAGAGTAGCTAGATGAAAAGTTTCCAGAATACAGAGGTGGGAATAAAAATACTAAGAATTAGTGTTAGATAATAATACAAAGGCATGCACTACAAAAAAAAATAAATACCTTATATATTTAGAAATATAAGGATAAAATCTTTCTAAAATGTTATTATATATTTATTATAGGTTATAATCCTAATATTGATTCACAAATAGATATTTTTTCAAGTATCTGCCTTTCGTTATAGTCATACTTTAATACCGGCTGGTAAGTTCAAAAAATTATATATATTTATTATAAAAAGAATTCCAAGATATGATAACTAATATTAAAAAAAAAAAAAAAATACTAAAATATTTCATTCATGGCCTACTTAAAAAAAAAGTTGAAATTCTACTTAAAAAGATAAATTATGATATTTAATTTTATGAATATATCTATTTATGAGCATATTTAAATAAGAGATTCTTATACAATTATATGCTAAAAGAATAAAGAAAAGGTTGAACAATTAATTACATGTACTATCCACGCATTAAACATATAACCTACATTAACAACACATTTGCATCAAAACTTATAGTCTTTATAAAAGATTTTTGTCTGTTTAAGGTTAATAGAATTGGTGTATTTAGTTGCAGTTCACCATCAGGTGTACATTCAATAGATAAAGTTTAAAATATATAGCTTGTCTTCCCACCTAGTTCGTATAATATAAATACAATCTATAAAATTGTATTTCGCTAAAAATAAATATATGTTATTGTATGAAAATTACCTGTTAAAGGAAGTAAACAAATTTCAATGGCCATAGATATGATTATTAAATGTTCTCGACTTGTCCAAAACTTGTGATATAAATAATCATTAATAACCGTTTATACATTTGCGTAATATACATAATTATTTTTACTTTAATTACAGCAATAAAAACAATAACATATGTAGGATTAGAAGGTACGTAGGGAATTAACTACTCGTGCTATGCACGTTTCTATAAAATCTTCGTTCTCTTGTAACTAAGAGGTTATACTCGTACTCCTAAGGATTACTCTCTCTCCCTCTCTCTCTCTCTCTTTCTCTCTCTTCCTATCACATACACACACACAGCAACGCCTTTCTGGTTCTTACCACGCCCTCTACCACCGACGCTGAAATTAATATGAAAAAACTAAATATAATTGACATCTTTAACTCACTTTAACCATGATATGGATATTATTAAAGTAAGAATACACAGTCGATAAATGTAGTAATAACTACTACTCTCTGAGAAGAGATTGAACGAATTAAAGGTAGAAGGTGTTTTGAATGACCCCATTTTAACAGATTTGTATGAGTTTACAAAACACGAATCTACACGTTCATTTATATATCGTATAATGGATATTGTTAGTCCAACTCCAGAAGATCTTCAAAGAAAATTATATTTTTTGGTTGAACAACTTCAGCACATGGCCGGAGAACTTCCAACAAAGTATCAAATGAGACTTCCCTATGAGTTATTGTCTGCTTTGGCAAATTCCCTACTAAATGATACCATCTTCGAAATTGTTAAGGGTTTAATGGAAATACAGCATGTTACGGAAAAACATCTTTTTCAACAAAGGCTGCAACTCCTAAATCAACAGAAAATCGAAGCTCAAGAATCATTGTCAAACGTAACAACGGATGAGGAAAGAGTTGATATAAAAGCTGCTCTAAATAAAAAACACAAAGAGGAATTAAAAGAAATTGATATGAAATTAGTATTACAATTGGACCAAAAAGTATCAGATCAACAAAGTATATTAGAAAAAGCTGGTGTACCTGGGTTTTATGTAACTAATAATCCAATTGAAATTCAAGTACAAATGAGGTTATGTGATTTTATCATAAGATTAAGTAAAATGGAAGTACCTAGTTAATTTCAAATGTTAAATATTGTTATTTATTTAAATATGTTAAACTTAAATTACTTACATATTTTATGAGATCGTATAAAACGATAAAATCATTTTGTGAATAAATCTTGTGTATATAGCTCATAAAAATATATTAATTTTTATATAAATAAAAAAATGAGTATTTCTTTGTGATTACAAATAGTATACATTTTATCTCATTGTTATTATATTAACCACTTGCCCTGGAAAAACGTGCCATGAACGTGTAGATGCTTTTATCACAAAATCGCAGGCGACATGTTGTACATGTCGGCAGGCATTTATCTTAGCAGTTATCGACTGTTTTGCCATGCGCATCTATAAATTTCTTGTCATGCGCATCTATAAATTTCTTGTCATGCGCATCTATATTTTTCTTGCCATGCGCATCTATATATTTCTTGCCATGCGTATCTAAATTTCTTGCCAGCGCAAATGGTTAATTAGAATATTATCTCAACTCGTATAAATAAATGTGAAAAACCAAAGAATTATAAAAGATTTAAAATTCCCAGGAATCCATCCATCGTAAAGAATGCATAGAGCTTTCAGGATCTGACGCAGAAGGTCCCTCCATTCCATAAGCCAATGGTGAAAACAAATAAAAACTAGAAATGTATATTACATTATTCAATACATAAGAAATAATGTATATGTAATCACAATTAAATATATTTACCTGTAAATTGCAGCAGAAATTACTGTCCCCATTACGATATGATATATAGTATTTCCCATTTTGCTAGGTAGTAATATTTGTAAACTTTCAACAATGTAATTTAGAATTACACCAGTTAACATTGAGCTGTATAGCAATGCTGGAAAATAATGATGGAAATATAATACTCTACTCATAGCCCAAAATGGTATATAATGTAACATCCATCCAATGAATAGCCATTTTCCAGCTTCCATTATTTTCTGTCTTTGCTCAAGTGTTAAAGGATTCTCAATGCAACCTCTCTGTTCTCGTATACATGCATGTATGTACAAGAGTACAAACATTATAAGGAATATTATATTTCCCCACCATATAACAGGATTACCAAGCAAATAAACCCTCTGATTATTGCCAGAAAAAAATTGACCCTAAAATCAATAATCTATTTAGCTTTTATCAAATCCTTCATTTTTTTAATATAAATTTTGTAATAATAAATACTCTATAATTAATAGGCCATTGCCAAGGTTGAGAAGATACTTCTCCTTCTTTGACTTTGAGATCTGAATTTCCTTGCAACATAACAGCATGCGATTCCAAAAATCTATCAAGAAATCCAGGGGCATAAACTTGGAAACTTACATTGGGTACTGTAAATGATATTTCTAATTATTACAATTGCATCTAATAATAAGGATCTTGGGAAAAATAGAATAATATAAAAATTAAATATTATCAAATTGAAATAATATCAAATACTTACGTTTTGCATAATTATTATCTTCTATGTTCCATAATGCATTTTTGTCTCTAATATTTGGATTACATGAAACCTCTTGTTGACTATAACCCCTGAAATAATAAAATTTTAATAAAAAATATATCTTTATAATAGCTCTTTTTTCCTTTATGTATCTTCTTTTCCCTGGATACTAACCATTTTGGTAATGTCTTTCCACTACATGTTAATACACAATGATGAAGATAGTGAACAAATTTTAACTTACTTGTAACCGTTTCAACTATATCACCATCTTTACCATTTTTTATTAATATTTTCCAAACATCATTAGCATCTCCTGTACCATTCTAGAAGATACATAAAAAATAATTAAGAAATATTTAATAATTTTTACATAAAATGCTTACTTCGCCATATCCTGTAACTTGATAATGCTTTTTAGAAATTGGTGCTATTTCTTTATGAGAATGTAAATTTCGTTTTGTAATAACGTGTTCCAAACGTATAAGATCTCCATGCTTTACCAATACTGGTTCAGATGGTATGTCATCGGTATCAAATTTTTTTATCAACCAAAGATTATTATCATCTTTATGAGAATAAGTTGTAATCTAAAAAATAATAGAACTGTTTTCTTTCAAAATTCGAGTTTCTATTTTAACAAAGTTTATATAGAAACCTGTTGTTGTCTGGCACCAACTCCTTCAGGATATAGATGCCAATGAGAATGTAAATATCCACCACCTGTACGATGGTTTTTTAACGTAATAGTTGCACCATACGCTAATTGTCTTGGCATAGTTGCATTATACAAAGAATTTCCTTTTAGTAATGATTGAAATTCAGAACTATAGAATCCATCTCCACTTCCACTAAATCAAAGATATACATTTTATAAATAATTAATTTTTGCATTATCTTAACAATAAAATTTGAGATCTAACCTTTTATTCAAAATATGAAGATGAATGTAGAAAAATAACATGTAAAGGAACATCGGTAACACAATAAGACAACAAAATCTTGCTATTAGATGTTTACCCACATAAGACTGCAACCAAAAATATTTTACATTCTATTAAATGTAACAAGGTATATAGCATACTGCACATTTTTTTTCAATCCAGGTTACCGATAAAAGAAACTTCATATATTCTTATTTTATAATAAAAGAAAATAATGTGCTTACGATAGGTTTTGTTAAGTCCCCTAATTCTCGCCACAGCTCAAATATAGTATAAAGACCAACAAGCAGCACAACAAACAAACCAACAAATTTTACACTAATCGTACATGCAAGGGATATGCCAGTAAATGTTAGCCAACTCCACCAAGAAGGTGTAAATGGCTGATGTCGAAGAGACCCAATACGGATCATTCCCCAAGTTGCACACATCATAAAACATAATAATATTGGATCCAAGAGGATATACTGATTTAAAGTCAATAGACCAACATCTAAAATAAAATTGACTATCATAACTAAAAAAAAATATTTGGTATTATGAATTGAAATTAAAATTTACCAAACAAAATAAATACTGCAGAAAGCGTAGCCGCATGAGTAGATTTTGTTAAATCCCATACTGTGAGAAATGATAAAGGTACTGTAGCAGCACCTAATAAGGTACAAAACTAAAAGAAAAATATATATTTTCAAATATTAAATTGGTGTTATCATAAACTAGTAAAAGTTTTTATTTATTTATTCCATTTTTAATGAACAAATATATTTACTATTCTCATTCCAGCATATTTGACGTCTTCATATTTATCACCTGGCTTTTCAAAGGCAAATGTACCATCATAACCAGTTAAATACCCGGATAGTGCAATAAGCATCTAGAATAAAGTATAAATATTTTGATATATAATATTTATGATTATTCACAAATAATTTGAAAATTCAAGAAAACAAAGTTGGAAAATTGAAAATATTTACTTTTCCAAGAGGAGGATGTACATCGAAGAAAAATGTCCTATTTATATACCAGCTTCCCATTTTACCAAAATGTGTTTCATCCCAGCTATAAACAACATTATTACACGCATTATAGGTTACAAATAAATATTAAGCAAATAAATATGCATAAGCATCTTTCTTTCTTTACCAGACGTGTTGTGGTTCTGTAACTTTGTAAAATCTAGTTCCAATTGTAAGAATTATAATAATTCCAAATAATAACCACCAATTTCTACAAATAAATAAATAGATAATTAAAGATTGTACAGGTAAAAATCATTAGTAGATTTGTTTATATACCGATCTCTTTCATATTGTATATTTCTATTTGTGGGTGATAAACATTTCAATTTCTGAATATTTTCTTCGATAGCAGGTTTCATTTTTCAATATTTAGTATAATTTTCTATTAAGGTCGTTCACCTATGTTCACCTGTCACCATCTATCGTTCGTAGTGTGTCGTAGGTATGCGACTTCAGCGGTAGGAATGGACAAATTATGAACTACTACGCAATAGAGGAACACTGCCTCCCCACTATGCGGCTATTGTATCGGTTACACGTTTGTTTACAGAATAGTATGAAAGAACGAAAGAAGAAAGGAATATGTTCCTCATACGCGATTCACTTGTTTGTTTAGAAAGTTGACTTTGTGACAATACCAATGTTAGAGGAATTTTCGATACTTTTATAATCAAACATAAGATTAGTATTAATTTGTTCTAATCAATAAGAATATTACGTTCAATAAGGTTATAACATGGATGACTTAAATATTTTGAGAAGAAATAAAGAAAAGCAAAAAATCGACATACCTCCTCCATACAGCGAAAGATTTCAACCATGTGACATATCTTTATTAGACGAACTATTAAATTACAATCCAACTACAAGTTTTGCAACAGGTACCGATTATGTACAGGAATACATTAAGAAGGAAGAACAAGAACTTCTTCAGGTATTTTATTATTTCTTTTACTTTATTTTACTTTATATTTAATCAACAATTCAATTTATGATTGTATAATCTATTTAATATAGTCTGCTGCAAGTCACATATCAAATACTTGTGGGACTGGATCTAAGATTGATGTAGTATCTACAGGATCAGATTTTTTTACACAGGAACCTAATAATGAAAAATTAACAAATGTATATAGAACATTTAACTTTGCTTATCGTACAAAAAAAAATTTAACTATCACTGCCATGAAAGACCATATAATCTCAATGATCGATACCAATTCTGTAGTTATTATAGAAGGACCAACTGGTTGTGGCAAAACAACTCAAGTACCACAGTTTATACTAGATTCTTGTTATAAAAAAAGAGCTCACTGTAACATCGTAGGTGATGTATCTTTGATCTATATTACTGCATTATAATATTCTATAAAGTATAGTTCTATTAAGAATTTTAATTCAAAATATCAATTTTATCTATTATAATTAACAAAATATTTATTTGAACTTTTAATAGTAACGCAGCCTAGACGCATTGCTGCTATTAGTATTGCAAAAAGAGTTAGTCAAGAAAGAGAATGGCCTGTAGGAACTCTTGTTGGATATCAAGTAGGCATGATAAACAATACGTCTAAAGATACCCGTTTAACGTATTGTACAACTGGTGTGCTTTTAAACAAATTAATAGATAAAAAACACATGTTGGAATATACTCATATTATACTAGATGAAATTCATGAACGTAATCAGGAATTGGATTTCCTGTTACTTGTTGTAAGAAAATTGTTACGGACAAATTCACGTACAGTGAAGGTTGTACTTATGTCCGCAACATTTGATGTTGAAAAATTTGCTAAATATTTTTCATCGCCTGTCGGAAATAAACTTGTAGCTGCACCTGTCATTGATATTGCTAAACGAACTTACTTTAATATAAACATTTATTATCTGTGTCAACTTGGTATGTTAGGACCAGTAAGTAATAAATGTAGCTTAATGATTCTTAAATATAAATACATTTTTGTACATAACATCTATAAATGTTTACACTAAAACTATTATATATCTCATAGATACCAGAAGTATCACAAAATGATCCAAAAATAACAAAAAATATGATGGATTTTTGTGCACACATAATAATTGTTCTTGATGAACTTGACATGAGGGCGGATGATGCATATGATAGTAAAACAGGCTTATATAATAGGCATGTAATTCTTGTATTTTTACCAGGAATTAATGAAATAGAAGAAATGCATAACATATTATCATCTGAAAAATATAAAAACTCTAAATGGGATATTATTGTTTTACATTCATTAGTTACAAATGAAGAACAACAACAAATTTTTGAACAAACTCCAAAAGGCTATCGTCGTATTATTCTATCAACAAATATTGCTGAAAGTAGCATTACTGTACCTGATGTGAAATATGGTATGACTATATCTCACCAGCATCTTAAAAAGTTTAATAAATATCTGAATTAAAATATAATCTTTCTTCACAGTAATCGATTTTTGCCTGGTAAAACAACTTGTGACCGACCCGAAAACTAATTTTCAATGTTTGGAACTTTCTTGGGCTAGTAAAGTAAATTGTCAACAACGCGCCGGTCGTACAGGTCGTATAATGGATGGAAGAGTATATAGATTGGTACCAAAAAATTTTTATGATGTAAGTATTATTTTATAATTTCTTAAAAGAAATAAATATAAAAACGTTTTATATATTAATTAGGAGATTATATTTAATCATTAATTTATTGTATCGAATATTATTTTTGTATAATGATAGATAGTATTACGTGAAGAAGGAAATCCTGAAATGTTGAATGCTCCTCTTGAAAACTTAGTGCTTCAGGCAAAAGTTCTAAACATGGGTGAACCTAAAGCTATTTTAGCTTTATCTCTTGATCCACCCGATCTTAGCAATTTAGAACACACTATACTTTTATTGAAAGAATCTGGCGCATTACTCAATAATAATGATAAAACCCAACTTTTTGATGGTGAATTAACAGATCTTGGCCGTATAATGGCTGCTCTACCATTAAATATTTATGTTTCTAAATTGATCGTATTAGGTCATCTCTTCAGTGTTTTAAGAGACATGATAATAATTGGCTGTAGTATGTCTGTGAAAGATATGTTTTGTAACCCATTTGGAAAGAAATTATTAGCTTATAATGTGAAATTTAGTTGGGCTTTTAATTCAGAAAGTGATTGTATAGCATTTCTAAATGTTTACAAAGTATGGACAAGTGAGAAAGCAAATCGTCATTTAAATAGTAATACTATGGAAAAGAGATGGGCACAAAGACAATTTGTTCAAATAAAAGTATTGCGTGAAATCGAAGTTCTCGTATATGAGGTGACTGAAAGATTAAAAAGATTTGGTATAACCGAAAGCGTAGGAATTAATAAAGTTATGTGGGATGATGAAGTACGACCGTTTGTTCTAAAAATTGTAATTGCTGGTGCATTTTATCCTAATTATTTCCTTAAATACCAAAATGTTGAGGAATTAAAAGAGGGGCATAAGATAATGAATGGATTAGACTTGACGAATACAGTATATTTGCAAGGTTGGCCATTGAAACAACCAGGACTTCTGTATGCGCACAAAATTCAAAATATTTTTCAGGATTGTTTTACATCTTCTGTCGGAAAAGTAAACGTTTCTTTTAAATCTTCGCGTATATATCTTCAATTTAGTAAAAATTATATAGATGAAGAAAGAAAAATTCCACTTCCAGTATATAGATCTATTAAAATGAGACAATGTCGTATGCCTATTGAAGTATCTGTTTTAAGTGAAAATGACGCTCATGATTTGGCAAAAAAAATGAATCTTGAAGACAATCCAGTATGTTTTACTAATAATGTTACTATAAAAGAATCCAAAAAACCTTCTTATAATAATCCAAATCTTCCAGGTCTTGATACATCATACATTCCAATTAAAATAATAAATGTAAGTATATGAATTAATTTATTTACTTAATTAAAAAAAAAATCAGTATTTTTTATATGTATATAATTTACAGGTCATAGATCCTGGTCATTTTTGGATACATATAAATGATAAAGATACGTATGATAAAATAAGGCAAATAAGAAGAGTTCTGAATGAAGGGGAGAAATCATTTAAAAAATTTGATTCTCTTCCAGAAATTAACACTCTTGTAGCCGTTCCATTCAAGAAAACTCGTCGAGTTGAATTTTACCGTGGTGTAATCAAAAATTATATCGAAAAATCTGATTACAAATTTGCTTTATGCCAATTAATTGATATAGGTCATACTATACAAATTCATACAAACGATATACAGCAAATAATATATTGTAAAGATATTATGAAAATCCCTGCTTTAGCACTGGAATGTGTTTTAGCTAATATTCAATCTTGTACAACATATAGCCACAAGGTACATTGGCCTCAGGAAGCTAATGACAAATTTCATGAGCTACTTGAAAGTAATGAACAAATATTTGGTGAAATATATTCTGTCGTTAATAGTGTTATAGCTTTAACATTGATAGCTGTAACTAAGGATAAAAAAATTAATATCAACCAAATATTAATAGATGAAAAATTAGCAGTGTACAAAGAAGAAAGTTATTTATCACGAACGAACAATGATTTACGAAAACATTATAAAAGTATGAATGCGATGGAACTTCTTTATTATGAGAGGAAGCAATATGAGGATTATGATTCATGCGATGATTATCCTGATCTTCCTGAAGACTCGAAATACATTTCAACGGTACGTTTGCGTGGTCCTTTTTCTCCTCTCGAATGTACTTTACATCATCTTACAAATGCTGGTAGAGATAAAAAAGTCGTTATCGAAATGAATTCAGTTAATTCAGTTCTTCTGGATAGTAATTGGAAGGAACAACAAAAACATCTCTTAGTGGCTGGAATTGTAAGCCAAAATGTAAGTGGTACCAAGTTAACATTACGTAATACCACTTTAATACCTGATATTCCTGGTCTAACAGCATTACTAGCTTTAATTTTTACACCACGTATGGAATTACGACGTAATTCTTTTGGTACATGTTATGTTGGAGCATTATGTGGATTAGGATGTGATAGTTCTACCAAAGAGAGTATTTTCCCAGAACGTGATATGGAAATCTATTTCGACGTTGAGATAACATTTGATGATTTGCAAGATGTGAGAATATATTTAAATATTATATGTTTACCTCATGAAATGATATTTATATACAAATTCTTGTTTACAGATAAATATATTGCGACATTGGATGAATGTCGGCATGCATATTAACGAAAAATTTAAAGAAAATAATTCTGAAGAAATAATAACTTACCAAAATAAAATAAAAATGGCATTATCCAAACTTATGGATAAATGTAGGAAGAAGCAAGATCCTGAAATATTGATAAATTTTCATAAATGGGGAATGTATGATGAATTATTATTTCTACAACCTAGTAGAATGACTATGGTCAAAAATAATATTTACAATTTACATTGGGCATTAGAATTAGAAGAGAAAAATGATGAACTCGAAAAGATGACGAATCATTTAAAGAAATTACGTGATTTAGCTTCAGAGTAAGTTGATATAAAAATATTGCTTTGTGTTTTAATCCCGTTTTATATTACTAAAAAAAAAATATTAATTTATTTTCCCATACAGAGATGAACGAAAATTATCGAATGTTAAGATTTACTGCGATTTCTGTAAAGTATCTGTATACGGTATTACAGAGCTTCGTGTACATTTGTATACAATGGCACATAGAGAAAATGAAAAAAAATGGGATATTATACTTTGAACATTCATTTTTGGCAGAACATTTCTAACAGTATAGATCGAAAGACGTAATATTTTAATTTTTAATACAACGAATTAATATATAATTTTTCATAGTTATTTTTTTATATTTTATATTTTTTTATGATGTTATAAAATAAAAATGAAATATTTTTAGTTGTTAATTAGCAAATGAAGAATATATTATGTTACTAACGCTTGTACATTAGCATGTACATTCGTGTCAGTATTATTTCTTCAAATATATCTATATGTATACATTATATTTGAAAAATATTATAATTATATTATAAAACAACATTATATAGTATTATATAAAATGAAATGGACTGCGTTCTATAATGTTAATTTTTGAAATTTTTTTTTGAAATAGATAACAATGAAAGATAAAATTGGCATTATGTTATTCTATTGTATTTTATTCCTTTTTCGATTGGCTTATTTATAGACTCCAAATTTAATTTTTAATATACATTGATACATGTATATGTTGTAAAATAATCGATAATATTAAAAATTGAACTATATAGAACTCTCTCTACATATACTCGAGAAATAATAATGTATATAATGTATAAGATATAAATATATATCTCTATGAAATTTGAACAGTTTACTATAAAGATTTGCTATTACAGAATATTTTTTATTTGATAGACGAATTCGTATATTATTTTTCATATATGTGTTTTATAAATACTTTATAATATGCAAGCTAAATTAAAATATGTACGTTAATTATGCATTATAAGCCATAGATATTTAAATGTTAATTCTATACTTCTCTCTGTAAATAACGTGCGCCAGGTTGCGTATACAGTAAACGACCAGGTATATTAGCGCCTGATGCATTAACATAAGTTCCAGGAGGTGGGGGAGGATATGGTCCAGGTGGTGGTTGAGGTGCTCGTACTGGATATCCAGAAGTAATACCACCTGTTTTGGCTCCCTTTAAAACAAAATCAAATGTCTTATCAAAATAATGAGATATATCGTGAAGAGTTGTAATATTAATAAAATAGATATTTTTTTAATTAAAATGTAATATAATATTATTCTTACTTGTGGTGGTTGTTGAATTGGCATAGCACCACCGTGTACAGTAACATGACTACCAGGGCGAAGATAAAATTTATCTTCTGCATATGCACCTTTATGTTCTAGAGTGTGTAAGCTAGTTACATATGCTACAAACAATATAATATATTTTTATTAATTTCAAGAATTTCTATATGTTATGTTAATTAAATCAAACATTCTAATATACATAAAAATTAAAAAATACCTGTCTGATGTGTAGATAATGCTGCTCTGCTTCCTGATAAATACACCGGTTTTGCAAGTTCAGGTTCTCTGGACTGCTGCGAAGTTGGAGCAGAATAACTATAAACACTTTGTCCGGTAGGCGTAGAATAGAAGTTTGATGCAGAATATTGATTGTTTTCTAAAATAATAAAATTAATAAATATATCATACTTTGTAATGCTAAATGATACAATCAAAATAGATTTCAGAGTTACTCACTATTCCAAAGAACAGCTCTGGAATCGTTAGATCTCCTAGCAGCATCCTCAGATTCTGGATAATAGTTAATCACAATTATTTGCTGATTTGAATGAAATAAGTCATATACGCACGACAGTTGTAATTAAAAGGAACTAATCATTAGACAATTCTTCTATTAAATCTACTTACTAGGTGGAGGTGGATTGTAACTTGAAATAGAAGGTGGTGGTTTATATCCATATCCGGCATGGTATGGAGATGCCGTTGGCGGAGGTGAAGGACTGTGTGATCTTTTTAATGGCCCCTTTAATAAAAGAATATGTGTTTAGAATATGATATATGAAAGATAATGTATATAGATAAATATAATATTCGTGATTAAAAATATTATACATACACTTGGCAGAAGAGTGTGCGTTGGTGCACCAACTGCTACTTTGTTATATAAAGGACTGCTACTACGTGGTAATGGTAAAAATAATGGAGACTGTACTACTTGAGAAACTGTACCTGGATATCCTCCAACTGCTGTTAATACTTCTGAACAACCTCTGTACATATGATAACATACTTAAATAAACATAAAAATATAAATCTTTAAAATTTTATAGAAAACATTAACTTGTATTTGAAGTATTTATTTAATGTAAAGAGAAGAAATGTAGAGAAATTATACAAACCTTGTTTCCTTAATAAGTTGACGCCTTCTATTGTCATCTTCGTTAAGAACTTTCTTTAATTGTAAAAATAATTGATGCTTTTCATCCTTCAGTTGTGCCAATTCATTTTCAAGATTAGATATTTGTTCACGTGTTTCACCTAAAGTCATAACATCTTGCTTTTGCTGACGTTCTCTTTCTTTTCTCTGACGTTCTTCTTCTGCATCAGCTTCTTGTTCTAAAAAAATTATTAAATGTATCTTGTCCTTAAATTCTTAATTACACTTTGATTCACATAATGCACATACTAATAAAACCAAATTATACCCTGTTTTTTTCGTTGTCGTTCCCTCGTAATATGAGTCTTTAATGCTTGCCACATCTGTTCACTACGTTGAGGTGGTCCTACTATTACTGCAGGCATCTTTTGTCTGTGCTACTTTACCTTTTATTAACTATTATTATTTAATTACTATTTTTTTCTATTATTTAACTTGGATATTGTTAAAAAGTCTATATATACATTAACATTTTTGAAATTATTACAAAACAATATTGAATTAATGTTTAATATAACTTTTATTATAATCTTTTTAAATTAATTTATTCTGGCAATTTATTTAATTATGTGTAACCTTTATACCAAGATTAATAATTTTATATTAAATTAGAATATATGCCAATATTCAAATATTATCGATTCACTATTCCAAAACGTAAAATTTACTATCCGAATTCTTTTAGATAAATAAGAATTGTTTATTTAGTTAAAAATAGAAAAATTCATTATAATATATTTAAATCAATGTGTATACATATCTTCTTTCATGAAAATTTAAACTGAATAACAAGTACAAAACAGTTATCTATTAATATGTATTAATATGTTTGTTTAGTTTGCGAAATCATTGTTCTTTCGAGTTTAACCAATCACACACATATTTGCGAAATCATTGCTCTTTCAAGATTAACCAATCATACCATATAGCCACATATAACTTATATAGCTGATTTTATCACTTTTTACCGCGTTTGCTAGTTAGAAAGAAAGTATACAACAGTATACAAGCGTGCTATGGCCACATGACAGCAGGTACCGCGTTTACATGGCGGCAATAGAGATACATATATCGACCAATTTGATTTTAAAAGTGATATATTTGTAATAAAGGCAGTTCTTTATAAAACAAAAAAAAAGAAAAAAGTAATATTTAATTATAAACTCGTTACTATTTATTCACATTTAAGTTCATAAATAATTATACTAATTAAGTAATACGTGAAGAAGAGTTATATTTGTCATTAATATTGACAATGAGTATCTTGAAATGAGATAACCATTAATTTTTTTTCATTTTCATTCATTCTGATCAAATTTGGCGCACTGAATATAGTTGTGAGTACTTTAATATAAATTTTAGAGAAAACAATGTCCACTACTGCATCGGCATTCAATGAAAGAGACGATGAAGTGGACGATGACAATGACACAGATGATTATAATCCACAAGCAAAGTTGGTAAAAACATTGGAAGTATGTTCTATTTTTTAATCTATAAGATATGCTTTTTAAAAGGATATGTTTTATTAAATATATATATATATCTATTTTTTGTCCAGAGAAATGGAATTACAGCAGGTGATATTAAAAAGTTGGAAGAAGCTGGTTACCACACCGTAGAAGCAGTAGCATATGCCCCAAAGAAGCACCTTATTTCTATCAAAGGTATCAGCGAAGCTAAAGCAGACAAAATATTGCAAGAAGCGTCAAAGTTAGTGGTAATGGGTTTTAAGAGTGCCACAGAGATACATCAAACACGTGCAAACATTGTTTATGTTACTACTGGTTCTACAGAGTTGGATCGATTATTAGGTGGAGGAATTGAAACAGGTTCCATCACAGAGATCTTTGGAGAGTTTAGGACAGGAAAATCTCAATTATGTCATACATTAGCTGTAAATTGTCAATTACCTATAGATATGGGAGGAGCGGAAGGTAAATGCCTTTATATAGATACAGAAGGAACATTTAGACCAGAAAGGTTAATTGCTGTTGCCGAAAGATACAAAATTGCCGGTGATTCTGTTCTTGATAATGTCGCTTGTGCTAGAGCTTATAATACAGATCATCAGACTCAGTTAGTAGTGCAAGCTAGTGCCATGATGACAGAATCCAGATATGCTATGTTGATTGTAGACAGTGCGACAGCTCTTTATCGTACTGATTATTCTGGTAGGGGTGAATTATCAGCTAGGCAAAATCATTTAGCCAGATTTTTAAGGATGTTGTTAAGAATAGCAGACGAACATGGTGTAGCAGTTGTTATAACTAATCAAGTAGTAGCTCAAGTTGATGGTGCAGCTTCTATGTTCGGCGGTGATCAAAAGAAACCAATTGGAGGTAATATCATAGCGCACGCGAGTACAACTAGATTGTATTTACGTAAAGGTAGAGGAGAAACAAGAATATGCAAGATCTATGATTCACCTTGTTTACCAGAAAGTGAAGCGATGTTTGCTATAAATGCAGATGGTATAGGAGATGTGAAAGAATAATACATTTCATGCCAATATTATTATTATATTTTCAATAATGTAACAATATCAATCAACAAATTTATTAAACTCGGCATTTCCTAAGATAATATACTGTTTTTCATATAAATATCTTATTCTTCTAATATAAGTAAATTAGTATTTTGAATAAGATTTAAATAAGCATTATGTAAATGATAAGCAGAAAGTGTTCACTATCCATAGATTAAAAAACTAAAGATAGTAATGCATATTTTTTATACGAATTTGTATGATTTATTATAAAAAAACTTCTATATCTATAACAAATAAAATTGTTTAGTAATTAATCTGTTAAACGGAGAATTATAATCAATAGACATAAATGCGTAAAATTTATTTTAATTAAGAATAAGATGGTACACAGATGTAAATAGGGAGCTTTGGATAAATTAAATAATCATAAAAAAAAACAATTGAAAGGTATAATGCTTTTGTGGTACGAATGTGACATAAATGATTTATTTATTTTTTTTATCAGAAGAAAAATTAAAAATATTTTAATGACGAGTCAACTCGTTCTCCTTGAGAGATTAACAATTTTATTTTTTAATTAATTTATATTCAGATATAAAATAGAAATACATAAGATGCATAATAACAATTGTTTTTCACTTTTTACATCTCTTATTTTTGCATTATATAGAATATGATAAAGTCAACAATACTTACAATAGGTAAAAAAAAAATCTCGAAATATTTCCCTATAGCAATGGAAATGTGCGCGCGCAGAATAGATAACAGTCATCATGGTCGCTTATAGTTAACTAGTACCTCAGTTTTGTTTTATTGTGGTAAACGTATTTATTTGGTAATTCATCAAGTTTAACAAATAATACATATTATTATATGCACACACGTATAAAGAAAATACAAACAAGAGAATCTGAAAGACATAGCCAGTAGAATATTGAGTGAGATATATTTTTCCTACATGAGATTAAATCTTCTGTCGCTTTACTTTACGTTAGTAGTTTGACCTTTGCCGGCTTGGTTTCGGAAAATGTTCAGATCGTACAATTTAAATCTGTTAACACGTTTAAATTTTCCAAAATTAAATCTTACGCGAGTATATCTCTCGACAAATGTTTTAAAAGTACAAACAATTAAATCGAAAATAAGCCGGTAGGTTAAACTTTCGAAAAGTACTTTTTTTGCGATGACGTGTTCATAAATGGATGTTTGTTTATACTTAAAATACTATTGATACTCTTTTATTACAGTCGATATTACTCTTATAACGCAATGAGTGACGATATATCTTTGTATACTTTACCAAATAATCAGCCTGTAGTTTCGTTAGAATGTGAAACTGCTTTCAATTCATTAACGTTAAAGGAAAAATTGTACGCACACTATTTAAGCCAGGCTGCATGGAATGGCGGTCTTATCGTACAATTACAAACTTCGCAAGAGTCTCCATTAATTTTTGCTCTTTTACATAAAATTTTTCTTTCCGAGTCTGTAAGCGATTTAAAAAAGTCCGTACTAGAGACTGGCATTTCTGAAAATGAATTTACTGTAAGTATATTGCGTCATTATTATTTTTACAGTTTATAATTATATTTTTATATTTATTTTCAGGCTTTCTTGGTCTATGTATGTGGAATATTATCAAATGGTGGTAATTACAAGTCTTTCGGCGACAGTAAAATAATACCAAATTTACCTAAAAATAAATTTGAAACAATCGTAAAAGTTTCAAAAGCTTTTAAAGAAAATTCTATAGAAATACAAAGTCTCTGGGACAATATTCACAATGTGATGTATTCTTTAGAAAACAAGTTAAAATCATTAGGATTAGGTGATAAAGGTGTAACCACTTATTTCTCTGCTAACTGTACACAAGAGGATGCAGAATTAGTCAACAGATTTATGCAATCTAAAGGATTGGAGTCCTATAATGCAAGATGTTTTAAAAGTGTAGTATCATCCAATGATTCTAGAAATGATAAAAATACAAATCTATATGAGATAAGATTAGCTTCTGTATTGGAAGAAGATGATCCAAAAATAACTTTAGCACAGGAAATATTCGAGGGAGTCATATTCAAGATTACAAGAGGGGATTATAATACGATTTTAAAATCAGTTAATGAAAACCTTGAAAAAGCTAAGGAGTATGCAGCAAATGAGACGGAACAAAAAATGCTGGAGAAATACATAGATCATTTTAATACAGGTTCATTACAAGATCATAAAAATGGTTCTCGTTACTGGATCAAAGACAAAAGTCCAGCCGTTGAAACATATATTGGTTTTATAGAGACATATAGAGATCCAGCAGGACAAAGAGCAGAATTTGAAGGCTTCGTAGCTATGGTTAATAGAGAAATGTCTCAAAAGTTTGCTAACTTAGTTAATAAAGCAGAAGAGCTTCTTCCTAAGCTTCCTTGGAGTAGAGATTTTGAAAAAGATGAATTCTTAAGACCTGATTTTACTTCATTAGACGTTTTAACATTCTCAAGTTCGGGTATTCCTGCAGGAATAAATATTCCGAATTATGATGAAATCAGGCAGTCTGAAGGATTTAAGAATGTTTCCTTAGGGAATGTTATACCAGCTAATATGAAGCAAGATGTATTGCCATTTTTATCAGATGAAGATACAGCCTTAATGAATAAGTACAGAATTCCTAGTTTTGAAGTACAAGTTGGATTACATGAACTTCTTGGTCATGGCAGTGGTAAACTGTTAAGGCAGCTTGGACCAAATATTTTCAATTTTGATACTAAAACAGTGAAAAACCCTTTAACAGATAAATTAATAGATAAGTATTTCACAGTTGGGGAAACATATGACTCTAAATTTGGCGCATTAGGATCATCATATGAAGAATGTCGAGCGGAAGCAGTTGGGCTTTATTTGAGTTTAGAAAAAGATGTTGTTCGTATCTTTGGTTATCCGGATGAAGTTATTGATGATATTATTTATGTTAACTGGTTGTCATTGCTATGGAATGGCTGTGCTAAAGCTTTAGAAATGTATGAACCTTCTACTAAACAGTGGTTACAAGCACACTCTCAGGCACGATACGTTTTACTTAGAGTTTGTCTCGAAGCTGAGGAGAATTTTGTTACTATTACTGAAACTGAACCAGGGAAAAATTTAAAAATGTCTTTAGATAAGTCTAAAATTGGAATAGTGGGAAGAAGGGTAATTGGAGAGTTTTTGAAGAAACTTCAAATTTATAAAAGTACGGCTGATATAGAAGCTGCAAAAGCAATGTATGAAAAATATAGTGAGGTACCTGACTCTGGCCCATATCCATGGGCACGTTGGAGGGAAATAGTTTTGGCTAATAAACAACCCAGAAAAATATTTGTTCAACCAAATACATTCATCTTAAATGGTATGTATTTTTATATATTACATTTATATTTTTAATGTTATTTTAAAATAATGAATTGCTAAAATTTGCTTACTAATATGAGTGATAAAATTATTTTAGAAAACAATACAATTAATGTGGTATTAAAGAACTATGAGGCATCTTTCTCTGGATTGATTCAATCTTGGATAGAAAGATTTCCTACTGCCAATGTTTCAGAATTACTTATCCAACTCTGGGAAAAGGATAAGAATTACTTCACATCAGAGAATACTAATTAGTGAAAAAATTAAACAAAGCTATAAGAATATATAATGCTTTTATATTTACTTTTTTAATACAAAAATATGCATATAATGTTACTTAAGAATTATAAAATCGTATATTTATAACAGTATTTCATATATGTTTTATTAACGAAATATTTTATAAGTGCAAATAAATATATGATTCCGTTAAAAATATACGCAAATGAAATTTTAGGTTACGTAATAATCATCATTTAGTCATACGGTCATCGTATACGTTAATATTCCACTATCTTATGAATCGTAGTAACATTATTCTAAATATTTCCATACACTCTCCAGAGTTAAAATTCATAATCCCATAGTGTTTGATATCAACTTTATAAAAGTCGTATCATTCTTGAAATAGTTTTAATCCGCGATGTTATGGATTAAGATTGTTTATATAGATTTATCGACTATAAACGTATATGACAAGTGAAGAGCATACCTAATGTCCAGTTTAGACGCTCTTGAAAGATGGAATTGAACTACCAATACGGTTTCATATTAACGAAGTATAACGCGCTCTAGAGAACGGAGAAGGAACTTTATATTATTCGAAATACGTCTACCTTTCCTATACAAGATGATTTATGGATAAAATATATATACGTATGCGGACATCGCGCACGCGGCAAAATGTACAATTTTATATATTGTTTTGCTGTATCGGAATATTGAAACTTTGGTTTTAGCAGGAACGATTAGGCACTATCAACAACGAAATGGATAAAATAGAAAATTTACAAAAATATTTTCAAGAGTTTGGATGTATCGTTGAAGACAATCGCGTTCTTGACAAATGTAAGTAATTATTATAAAAGATATTTAAATATTGTCCCTGTCGTGTTTTAAAGATATTGTTTTTATATGTTTCAAAGAATTATATACATGTTACGAACATTTTAAACAAAATTGAACGTATGATTGTCACAGTTTGACGCAATAAAGGTTATAATAATATTATCAATATAGTGATCCGTTATGTCGTATAATTTTTTCAGTATCTAACCTAGCTTCCGAGATACGTATTTTCTATTAGAGCGATAAGCAACATAATATTTTTTAATTATATCATCACTTATAAAAATTCGATTATCTATAAATATTTGAACTGATAATGGTTATATTCTTTGTTTTTGTTTTTATCTCGTCGCTTCTTACGTATTTAGTGCAGTATATATACATTAAAATATGTTTTAACAAGTTCAGACAACATTATATGTTTCTCTCTAAATATATTTTCAATTGGGAACAAAATATATAACGATATTAAATTATAAGTTAAATTAACGTAATAGTTAAGAATAGCTTTGAATCTAATAAGAGAAAAAAATCTTGTTTTTAGGTATAGAACTTTGCAATTTATACAATGTGGATGAAGAAAAATTTGTGGAGATGTGGTTAGGATATAGTACTTCTACATTTAATGAAGTCGATATTACTTTGGAACGACTAATAAAATTGGAGCATGACTTATTAAAAAAAGAAGATAAGAGTAATAACGTAAACAAAAAAGAAGAGTTCTCAAGTATAAGAAGTGCCACTACAGATCCGTTAAAACAAATAATGTATCCTTTAAGTTTACACAAAGTTCTTTTTTCTTCTGATCATTTTATAATAATCTTATATTTACAAATCCTTACATAAATGAAGTAGTGAAAGCGATAACATTCTTGAGATGTATGGTTGCGATGGAGTCAATATACCAACAATGGTGGTAAGTTTATAAAATCTAATATTACTTTAAATTAGTAATCGATCAAAATACATATAATAATAATAAAGAGCATAGCATAATCTTATTTTACATATTGAACATATTTTTTCTATAAATGTTACATGTTAATATTATATTCCATGCAACACAACTTAAGCAGTTTTATCTTTCGTATAAATTTATTTTCTAGAACATAAATAATGTTAACTTTAAATTTAGTTTTATTACAATATCTCAAAGAAACAAGAATATAGGCTTTCACATGTTCACATTATTAATAGGAGTTATTTATTATATTTTAATTTTATCATCGAAATTACTAAAGCTTTCAGGAAATTCTTATACAATAGAGTTTATATTTAATAGTTTGCATTTGAACATTCCCATTTTCAAATTTTCATTGTCGGTCAACTTCGTGATGTTGTGATGCTCGAAAACTGCACATTCTCTTTACTCCCTCTCTTTAACCTGCAATAGTCCCGCCCCCTCCGTAACGGCCTTCCGGCTTTGTTGCCAGATTTATAAATCTGTAGATTTCGAAAAATACGTATATCGTACAGATTCAGGATGTATCCGAATTATAATTCCTTTTTACACGCCATTAATCGTTCTTTAGACGAAATATAATATTTTTACTATTCTCGCTGATATTTCAATATCGTTTTACGTTTTGTATTGCAAATTTAAATTTAAAGAAGTAGAATGGCAACGTTGCAACGAATCTGCGAGTACCACGTGAATCGCAAGGAAGATCTGAAAAACCGAATCGATGAACGTTGCCATTGCTGTCTACATCTTTCCTTTTAGCCTTTATTGTTTGGATATACCGCGTTTATATTTATAATTATTGTATTTCATTTAATTTAACGTTTCCTCCTTAGTTCCAAAAAGGCATTTCGAATCAGCTAATCTAACCATTATTAATACAGTTGCATATTTCTGATCGAAATAGTTATTGGCCGTTACTTAATCTTATTGGTCAAGTACGTAATTACGAATGCAATCTCAGAATCAGTATCGTACTTATAATTGGTTCCATTGTACAGGTTTATCGTTGTTACTTTTGACGAAATTATTTTTAGTTTTGTTCCATGCGATATAAGGACAAAGAGATAGAAGGATAGGATAGAGGGATTGAATAAACAAAACAATAACAAAGAAAGAAAAGAATTCCAACGATCTATTCTTTTTATCGTTGCTTATAAGTCATTCTTGTATTAGTTAGTAAAATAAAGAAAAAAAAAAAAAAAAAAAAAAAAAATTTATCGAACTTCCGACGAAATCGTTCGCATCGAATCTGATACCTTGGCACAATAATGATTTACGTCGCCGTGGCAACACTGTCTCACATTCTTTGCGGTCGGTCCGTAGTAGCAATGACGTAAGGACTCTACCTGTGGACCCAATTCTTCGCGGAAGGCCCTATTATGATTCCCCTCTCTTTTTCTCGAGCGTCTGTCCATAGATCGTCATTCAAGCAGGAATGCCCTTTCGATTTTGGTTCAAGCGTTGTCGAACGATTTTGAAAGAAATTTTAATGTTTAACAGCGTATACCGATGTTTTACGGTTTGACGACTTTTTATACGAACAAACATGTTTTAAGTTTTAACCTTCATTTCTTTTTTTCTTTTTTGTTTTCTTTCATTCATTACAATTTCAACTCCATTTGCGAAATTTGTTTGATCTACGTCGCGACATTTCGACAACTGTGTCGAAAACAAGAAAAAAATTAACTTTATTTAAACGGGGAAAATAACAAAAGTCGCTGATACAGAAATCGTCGAATGTTATTGGGTGAATAATCAGGGCTATTTGATCGCTTAGTACGGCCCTGGCCACTGCCACTGTCCCTGGCACTGGTTCCACGCTCCGTCCATAAGGCTATTCTTCAGTCAAGTTGATGGTCGGTTCTCGTGTGATCGTTTAACGAGTCAGTCGGTTTCCTTCGTACGTACACCTTCATTTAACGTTAGACTTCTCTCTCTCTCTCTCTCTCTCTCTCTCTCTCTCTCTCTCTCTCTCTCTCTCTCTCTCTCTCTCTCTCTCTCAAATCTTTATTTCTCGTACGATTTCAAGTATAAATCGTCGATCAGAGTTGCATACCGTAAGTGAATTTTAAATATTCACAATCGTAATGGAACTTTTTCGTAGATCGATCGGATGGTTCGTGAAAAATCCACGCTCGTGATTAAACGGTAAACCAATCGTAAAATCGAGTCGCGCGATCATCGACAAAACTCGAGGAAGATCCCTTTTTCGATTCTATGTCCCCCCCCCCAGCCCTCTCCTTTTTATTATATTCTTCCGCTTTCGTAAGAGAAGAAATATCTCCTTGGTGCAGGTGTTTTCTCGATCCGTAATGAAGCATTGCCGTGGCGAGGTGAGACGAGAGGCGTTGTCGTTGCAGGATCTCACCGAGCACCGTAATTCCCGCCATAAAAATCGTCCAGGTAGATCGCCCCGCCATTATTTCTCTCCCTCCGGTTCGCTCTCGCTCGAACGCTCTCCCACAAAGGACACTAGACAGGCGGAAGGGTAGGAGAGATGGAGAGCGGGCCGGTTATGTTCTTCTCCAACGAGTGAGAGAAGGGAGCATATGTATGTATGTATGTATGTTCGCGTGAAAAAGAAAGAGAGAACGAGGATCTGGCAAGGGGAAGAGGTAGGAGTGACAGAGAGAGAGTGAGAGAGAGAGAGAGAGAGAAGAAGGAGGAGGAGAAATCTCCCTCCAACGGCAACCGTCGAGCAGATTTCTTTCAAAGGGCACGATTTCAGTTTTCAAGGACCCAGCCAGGCTCTGCCATCGTCGGATGCGCCGATGCCGGTCGTGCAATTCGATTCGAGCTTGCCAGAGCATCTTTCTTTCTTTTTTTTTTTGGTTTTTATTTATTATTATTATTATTTTTTTTTTTTTTTTGTCATTTCATACTCGGAATGTCTTCTTTTCGTATCGTGATATGTGCGCGTTCGTCGTGTCGCCGTGGCTATCGTTTTCATTTTCTTTGTGTCGTCGTTCCTCTGTTGTTTTGTCTTCCTCTTTCCAAGTGTTTTATCCTCCAAATATCATTTCAGAGAGAGAGAGAGAGAGAGAGCCTCGTGAATGGTCGTCTCTCTCTCTCTCTTTTTCTCTTTCTCTTTCTCTCTCATGATAGTATTTTCCTCCATTCGGTATCTCGACGTTGCCAAAAAAAAGAACAACGTTTTTACAATAACCCGAAATTCTTCGATGATTCATTTCAACGATTTCCATCGTCTCCGAATCGAATGATAGAATAGTAGAAAAGAAGGTGGTGGTTGCCTTTCGAAAGCGGCGTCCTATGTCGCTCCGTTCGCTCGCGCGTCGGCCATAATGGAGCGCGCCGCTGTAGTCGCGAGTGAGTTTACGCGCAGGATAGACGACGACGACCTGTTGCTTTCGTTTCCGTGATTTCGCGTGTGTTTTATATTCTACGCGCGGGAATCCCCATATAGTGATGATGTAGTTTTCACATCTGTGCGCGTCCCATTCTTATCGTCCTAAGGAGCATGGAAAATCGTGGCGCTTCAAGGAAGAAAGAGAGAAAGAAAAAGAGAGAGAGAGAGAGAGAGTCGGTAGATTTCTCTCCAACGGCCTGAGATTCCGTTTGGTTCATCTCCCCCTCTCCAATTCGTAATCTCTAGACCTTTCGTCGAACGAGAGGAGCGTTTCCGGTTGGATAGCGCTGTCTTCATCGTCGCTCGCTAGATTTTCTCTCTCTCTCTCTCTCTCTCTCTCTCTCTCTCTCTCTCTTTCTTTCTCTTTCTCTTTCTCTCTCCGTCCACGTCCTTCTTTTTCTCTCGCCATTGGAATTCACGCGAATCGTAGCGTCGTCTTTTGCCCACGGGAACAAATTATTTCGCTCGAAACGAGCATCGCGTGACGCTTCGCGTTATATACCAACTCGTTTCCATGATGCGTCGCCTCCATCTCTCTCTTTCTCTTTTTATTTCTCTCTCTCTCTTTCTAACCGTCTCTTTCTTATTTCCCCTCCTCCTCCTCGATCAAATAGCACTGGCATTTCTTCCGATTGTATGTTTGCTGTCGCGCGTCGTTGTCGCGTCGTCATCGTCATCGTCATCATCGTCGTCGTCACCGTCGGTTGGCGTTGGTTCATATTCTTACCGATTTTCTACGAAAACCGAAGTCTTATTCGTTTTAATCATTGTTGCTCGCAAATACTCGTTCCTCGTGATTATATATATATATATATATATATATATATATATATATATATATATATATATATATATATATTCTAACTTCCATTTTCGCGTTCAAGGTCATGTGAATCTTTACGAATTATAAGGATGCGTGAATACATATTCATACATACATACATACATACATACATACATCATACATATATATATATATATATAAGATCTGTTCGGGGTTATTCTCATTCTTTTCTTTTGCAAATGACGACGAAGGAATGAAGTGGTAGGAGTGAAAGTAAAACGAGTCTCTTCGTCGATATATATATATATATATATATCGGATACAACATGTGGCCCGGGAACGAACGAGCGTGTTCGATAAATCGTGTGTTATAACTCGCGTACACGATATCGAGGTGTATCTAATATTCGTGGATAACCTTGCATTCTCGGTTCGCGTGCCGGCGATAATAGTAGGGACGCGCTCCGCCTTTCTCTCTCTCTTTCTCTTTCTCTTTCTCTTTCTCTCTCGCGTGCACGCCATGCCGCGCATGTTCTGCTGGTGTGTGCGTGCGTGCAAAGGCGAGTGCGTCGACCGTACAGTGGATATGAGAGCGGCGTCGTCGTCGGCTATCCTCTTCTCACCAGCTATGCAACCTGTTGCAAGCACGTACGAACGACGACTTTCCTCCTCGAAACTTCTCAAAATGTACCTTACGAGAATGCGTGTTCTCTATCTCTCTCTATCTCTCTCTCTCTCTCTCGCTCGCTCGATCGCCCGTCTCTTTTACTACACGTCCTACGTGTTAATTATTCCCCGTTTTACCGGTGCACGTAACATTACTTTCAATAATTTTCGAAGTTAATGTATTTCGCGTTTGTTAATATACACGATCCTTCTCTTTTTGTATCTCTATCTCTATCTATATCTCTATCTCTATGTCGTGTTCTTATATTCATTCAAGCCATTTCCAATATCTTCGCTGAAAGATGCTGCGTACTTTTGTTCCTTCTCCTTCTCACCGTCGCCTCCTGCAACAAGAACACACGCTCGGTTATCAATAAAATTCGATATTAATTCGATGAAATCCGAAATGTGCTCGTTTACATATAGCGTCGAGATACTTAATTTGGAGAAAATGATTAAAAGGAAAGAAAGAGTCCAAGTCTCTCTCTCTCTCTCTCTCTCTCTCTCTCTCTCTCTCTCTCTCTCCTGGACGCAGAGGAATTTTGGACTTTCGTCTGGTTTTTATCGATATGAATATATTAATTAAAATTATATTCTCTATGGTCTGCTTTTACGTACTTTCGTTTTCGTCATATTTCTCTATTTGCAAAGAGAGACAATAAATACGTTTCGATCTTTTAAATGGTCGTGAATTTTACGAAACGACAAGCGACGACAATGTATTTATGTATGTATGTATGTATGTATGTATGTATGTATGTATGTATGTATGTATGTATGTATGTATGTATGTATGTATGTATGTATGTGTCGACCAATGTCTCCTCCTCCTCTTAAAACCTTTCTTTCGAGTTCCTCGAAACAATTTACTCTCGGGCGATAAATACTCTTTAGTAGAGTAGCCTCTTTGGCGTTTTTCATTCCGATAATCTATATCGTCCGTCGGTCGTTCGTTCGTCTGTCATACGCTTCGCGATCTAATTTATATCTTTAGATTTATCTCAATGTTTTATTTTGAAACTAATCGTCGATTACGAAAGCGTTGCAACGTCTGATATCGACGCGGTTATATTAGGTGTGATACTACGAAACGATAAATAAAACGATAATTAGAATTATTAAAATGATAATTAGATTATTAATTAATAAGATGCAAATGGCTCTCTCTACTCGACACAACTAATGGACAACGCTCGTTTGAAAAGTTTTAAATTACTATTTTTACCCGGGATCCGTTTAATTTCACGTTTCATTTTGTACGTGGTGGCAATTGACAACTTTTTTTTGTTCGTTTGTTTATTTTTTTCGAATGGAAAAAACAAAAGAATAAGGAAGAATAGAAGGAGGTGGAGTTGGAGGTAGAGATAGATAGGTAGAGGTATGTGTAGGTAGGTAGGTAGTAGTCAAGGTCGCAAGGAAACGCGGGATGTTGTCTTATGATCACTCTTTCTGTCAAGAACGATTCCTCGGTGAGTCTTACGCATCTACCAATTAAGTGCAATTGACCGACAACTGTCTGCCCAATATATGCCCCTCCCCCTCTCTCTCTTTCTCTCGTTCTTCTAAGATCCTTCACTCGAGCACGCCCGCCTTCCTCCTTTCTTTCGATTTTTCTTTTTCTTCGTTTTTCTTGTTTTTTTTTTTTCTTTTTTCTTTCTCTCTCTCGCGATAGGGACATAGGGTTCGTTGCAAAATAATCGATATTAGTTTGCATTTGTATCGTTGTGCGTTGTATAAACCGGCGTGTATTCTCTCCATCGTGAAACGCGAGTAACTGGTAAAAGTTCAACGTCGTTTCCCACGCTCCTCTCTCTCTCTCTCTCTCTCTCTCTCTCTCTCTCTCTCTCTCTCTCTCTCTCTCTCTCTCTCTCTCTCTCTCTCTCTCTGTCGTTCTCTTTTTCTCCCTCTAATCTCTCTCGCTCTATCCGCCGATCTTATGACCGTGGGACGAGGGGGATGAAAGGCGATGGAAGGGCGAGTGGTTGGTGAAGCGTCGAGAGAAAGATGATGGTAGGAGGGGGGATAGGAGGTACGCGAATGGTCGATGATGCCAAAGGGAATCGTACTTACTTACGCGCGAAGGATCGCCGGGCCGGTCGTCGTTTACAATTCCGTGATCCGAAAACGCAGCCGCCGTGTGAAATCTCTCTTTTATTACTTTTTCTTTTCATTTCATTTTTTTTTTTCGTTTCTTTTCTTTTCTCACTTCTTATTTCTTTTTTCTTTTTTCTTCGTCGTCGTCGGCCTCGATTCACAAAGGCTTCGGTTTCCCGCATCCTCGAAATATTGTTTCGTTTCGTATCTCCTCCCATTTCTCTTTATTATCTATAAACCACGGCCGGACGCGAAATTTCGAATAACGAATTAAAAGGGTAGAAGATCCCCCCTACCCACACCTCCCTCCCTCCCTCCCTCCCTCCCTCCCTCCCTCTTCCCACCAATTCAACAGAAATATCGTTCGGAAATCCTCCTGGAAGGTTTATTATACTTATTCGACGACGACAACGAAAACGACGATCTTAGAGAGATCATATCTCACACACACACACACGCGCGCGCGCGAGTCGGGATTTTATGGCGATCAGAGTAGCGAAGGTAGCCGATCGTTACCGAGTCATAGGGAATCGCGTTCGATGCAAAGTCATGGGAGAAGAAATGCTTTGAAATTGATTGAAATAATGCGCAATAAAACGAGCGCTAAAAAGTCTTTAGGTTAACGGCAGTTTAACCTCCGCGCTTCGTTGCCTTCCCGCGTTGGCTCGCGAAACAGCATCCAACCCTTTTTTCTTCGATCGTCGTCGTCGTCTCTTCGCCGTTCATCGCCGTTCATCGTAGTTCATCGTAGTTCATCGTCGTTATTTAGAGCTTATAATCGGTTACACGTCCTCCTCCTCTTTCTCCTTCTCTCCCATCCCACCCTCTTCACCATTTCTCGTGCTCTCTCTCTCTCTCTCTCTCTCTCTCTCTCTCTATCTATTTATCTATCTATCTATCTATCTATCTATCTTGGTTGGTTATGTTGCGTTACCGGTCTGATCGAGAGAGTGCAACGAACGATCGCGAAATAATTCTCCCCCGAGAGTTGTTTTTATTGCGGGGGATGGGCGGCTAGATCCAAAAAGCTAATATTATAAATGGATTAAAGGAAGGAAGAGGAAGGGGTTTGGTGTACCAAGCGGAGGAAAGAAGACATCATCGACTTTTTTTCTGGATGTGCAGAATGAGTGATGGTCTAGTGCACAGTCGATAAAGTTGTGACTAGATCCACACTCATTAAGCACGTTCGGTATTAACATCGGTAGTTTCATCGACGTTTCTGCGTGATTATAACGATGGTTCTCGATAATTCCTTAAAATAAATCTCTCTCCTTCCCCCTCCTCCACTCCCCGTCCTCACTCTCCATGTACATTTATACTTGCAATATCATAAGCCGAAGTCACGAATCTCCGTACATTTTATCCTCACTTTTTTTTCTTTTATTATTATTATTATTATTATTATTATTATTATTATTATTATTATTATTATTATTATTATTATTATTATTATTATTATTTTTTTTTTTTTTTTTCCTTTCTTAGTTTCCTGTCTTCGTCGCTTATGTAATTTTTACTCGGTGAATCAATCTTACGTTCGTCTCTCCCTAAAGATAGGCAAGTGAATCCTGTACATGGGATGTTATATTATTATTTCTCTTTTGTAAAGACCGACGTTGCGCCCTTCGAGGCATCCTTGAGATATTATTTGTCGTGATAGATTTTCAATGCACACACACCACACACACGCGCGCGCGGCTTAAATCGTATTTGTCCGAAGGAAAATCTCTCTCTCTCTCTCTCTCTCTCTCTCTCTCTCTCTCTCTCTCTCTCTCTCTCTCTCTCTCTCTCTCTCTCTCTCTCTCTCTCTCTTTGAATGTATCGAGAACCACTGTGTTTCAAGGTTTAACGCGTTTCAAATGGCCAGTACAAAAAGGCGATTCCATAGACGAGTATGAATGTGGTGCACGTTTGCATTGTTTTCTCGTGACTAGATACATACTCGTCTACGGCAGACTGTTTTCTTTTCCTTTTTTTTCGGGAAGGAGGGGGGGGGGGTATTAAAAAGCGACACGAGAAGCTAACGGAGAAAAAATAACATTATTAGTTTGGTCGATCGTAATAAATGCATACAACTTAATTTTATTCTCTGTATATTTGCCACGTCCTAATCGCATGATAATTTTCTTTTTCTTCCCTTTTCTCTTTTTCATTTAAAGGGCAAAAGGCTACGAAGTCCGGAGTTGACGTCGGAAAATGAAAATGGTAAAGTACGTGCCGGCGATGCGCACTTTTCACCCGTCAGTTACGTAACGAAACCGTAAGTTTCATTCAAATTGAATATAATCGTCTTATTATTCGTTATTATTAAAATGTAATGTAAAATCAAAATCTGTATATTTCAGGGATACACCATTCAGATATCCGGTTAACGTAGACACGGGAAAGGTTCTGTTATTTTTTGGAAAAGAAATATCGTCGTGGAACAGGGAGTTCGATCGCGACGTTGAAATAACGCAATTAGGCGAGGGAGTACCAGTTAACATAATGTACATGTTCGAATTGCTTTACAGTCAAGGATCAATGCTCAGTACGGTTTGTTGCGACATAGGTGAACGTTTGTGTAACATTTGGGCGAAATCGGAGAACACAGCCGATGGAGGCGATATTCGTTACACGAAGGACGTTATGTTTCAAAGTCAAACGAATTTTCGAACGTGGGGACGAATCCTTTGCGACGCTCACACAAAATCCGACGTAACGAGTTACATACTGGAAGGCTGCAAGTGGTCCTACCAAGATAGTAAAACATCTGTCGTTTCTTTGAACTTAAGCGGCGTCAAGCAGTATTCCTTGTATCCGGGTCAAATCGTGGCGGTCGAGGGTACAAATCCAACGAGACACGTATTAAACGCCGTACGATTTTTCACGAAGGGCTATGCCGACAAACCGGAACCGCCTAGGCTTACGAAAAATTTAAATATCATGATCGCGGTCGGTCCGTTCACGCCGTCGGATAATTTGTGCTATCAACCATTGTTCGATATTATGGAGCGCGTAGCGAAGGAAGAGCCTCACGTATTGATACTCGTTGGACCGTTCGTCGAGTGTAATCATCCGGAAGTGAAGAGTACTACGATCAAGGAAACGTTTCAGGAACATTTCGAGAGACTGATCGCAAAAGTTATGCAATATGTGTCAGGGTACGTTATTTTTTCAACCCTCCCCTTATACCCGTCCCCCTCACTCTCGTAATCCCCATTGTCATACGTTTGGATTTTTATTAACGTTCGAGATAATAAATAATGTTTCCGCGATATTTCTAAAGTGATACCTTTTCGTTGTCGTAGAAAACATGTTAAAGTCGTATTGGTACCATCGTATAGAGATGTTCATCACAGTCCCGTCTTTCCAACGCCCGAATTTCTCGTTAATAAGGACAAAATACCGCTAAACGGTGAAAATCTTTGCACGATGCCAGACCCTTGCATGTTGGATATCGATGGTTTGATTATCGGTATAACTTCGGTCGATAGTATTAAACATATAGCAAAAGATGAAATTTCGTAAGTATTTTTAGACTTTTATATATATATATATATATTTCATGGCGATATATGATATATCTATGCACATAGCGTATTTTTTAATATATATGTATAATTTGTTTCTTTTTTTTTTTTGTAGAAACTTGCCAACAACGGATAGACTCATTCGCATAGCCGATCACATATTGTCTCAACGTTGCTTTTATCCGTCCTATCCTCCTGCTATAAACCTCGATACGAAATTGTGGAAAAAATACGCTTTCTTCGATCTACAACCGCACATATTGATTTTGCCATCTGATATGCGTTATTTTTGTGGTGTAATCAATGATTGTCTCGTTATAAACCCCGAACGATCGATCAAGTATACGTACGCAAGGTTGTGTATCAGGCCAAACGAACAATGGAATCCTCATAACGTATCTTGTGAGATAGGAAAAATCTGAGGACATTATTCGTGGTATCTGTTCGATTACCATATCACGTTATATATGTCTATTTAAGGAAATGATTAACATTTTTATTATTATTATTATTATTATAGTTATTCCATTTTCCAATTAAAAAAAAAAAAAAAAAAAAAAAAAGAAAAAAAAGAAACGGGAAGGATCACTTTCACTTTTTAAAGAAATATCATTCAAATATTTTTATATATTATCTACGATTCAGGCGTAGCCTGCAAAAATCGTATTTTTTATAATATATGAAGTAAGCATCTTCGATTTACAATAGAGTTAACTCCTTATCGATGGTAATGTATAATGCGAATAAAAATCCATTAGGAAATTTAGATTAATTAAGAAATTTTGTTACGAGCAGGGTTAATTTCATTATTACGACTTATAAATACGTAAATATATAAGAATTATGAGAATTTATAGACACTTTTTACCTTGTATCTTACGATATGTAATAAGTTGAAAATATTTAAGTAAATTCAAACAGATGTATGGCGGCTGTACGTTTTGAGACTCTAGAACCTTTGGACAAAATGATTTAGCTCGCGTGATTTGTTGTTTTTTTCCGATGTTGTACGGTTACTTTCAAATATCCGTTCGCATAGTTTTTCTATTTGATAATCATTAATTTTATCGATAATGAACCGTCGTCGCATTTATTCCGTCCCATTTAATTTGTATACTTTGCACGGGCAAAGGGAAAAATTAATGAACGTTCGATCATTGATATATCGACGTAGGAAGTGATATTTTTTTTTTTTTTTAATTTTATCTCGAGCCTATTTAAATTCCCCATATATTTTACATACCTTTTCAACATACAAACTCGATAATATATAATTAACTAAATTAGCCTTTATCTTAAAAGTCGGTAATAAAAATAACCTGAAAGAATTTTCCATTTTATCCGACAGATCGAGCGACGATCTTCGGATTGGGACATTCAAACATTTACCGACAGAGGTTAGCACCAGGTATATTCCGATTGGTGTAGTTTACAATGACGTCGCGCACACGTGACGGCGCCACATGCGCCAACGAATAGGAGTCATCGGGGTTTTCTGCTTCTACTGAGCCGTGGAATCGGCCATTACTCCAATATTTCTCCCGCGAATAAACACCTTCAATCAACGATGAGGAAACAAAAGAGTCTACAGAAATTGGGGTGAGTGTTCGTGCTTATATTAACGTAGATTCACCCTTTGATCTCATTATCGTCGGGAGACACCGAGCGAAGAGAAAGTCCATTTTAATTAGCGACCTGCCAAATTTCATGGACGCCATCTTTCTTACGAATTCGTATACATTCCAGTGTATACATTAACAATTCTCACTGCATTCTCATTTCACGGCTCGACTTTCACGGCTCCAATTGTAATATCTCATTTAAACGCGAAAGACCGTTTTTATTCGGACGGTACATCATTTTTCTCATTGCTGTGCGATCAATGCTCACGGCCTTGAAATTTGCCGCACTGCTTTCACAATCGATGTCACGCGTGATTCTTTACTTTTTCCTTCTTTCTTTTCTTCCCCGCGTTGTCTTTCCTTTTTTTCTTTCCTTCTTTTTTTTTTCTCGTACTCGAGCAAAAAAGCGTGCGTCCTAGGACGAAGCATACTACGGTCGTACGAATTGGTGGTTGTGGTGGTGGCGTTGATTTTCTTTCTCAGATTATTAACACGCATTAATGCTTGGGAAGATGGAAGAGAGAAAAAACAAAAAACACGTCTCGAATTACGTTTCCTGTTTCGATGGACGATCGGGGAATCGAGAAGGGATGCTGCGCTCGTTTGCGACGAAATTGCACGTTACGACGATCATGGCAAAAATACGAGTGTATCTCGCGAGCTCGTGACCGAGTTTAGGTATCTTCAATAGTTCGTTCGTTTTGGATTCTACGTTTATGGGTCCTACGTTGGGAACAAGGATGAAAGTGAACTACATAACGTTTCGATCCCTCGGGTATTCCGGAACACCGCGAGAATAAATTTGCGTTCGTTTTGTAACGTAATACGTAACTGACAACGTAATCCGTGACATTAATCTTCCAGTTAACGCATGGCTACTTCTCGAAGAGCACGTGACTCTCCGTGAATCGTTTGACAGTCCTCGACTGTATTCGCTGCAGCACACACACACACACGCACACACATAAATACACAAATACATATATGTGTATATATCGGTATGATTATGGCTTTTTAACATTCCTTACTTTTCTCGTTTCGATAAATTGTGAAAGTATCAACCGACGAGATTGTAAATCCCGATATTATCGACCTTAATTTTCAATCACTATTTTACAATCTCAAATCATAATCAAATTAAATAACAAAAACTATATACTGTACGTATATTCTACGTGTACAGTCCGCAGATCCTATTTCATCGAAGGTAATACGAATCCTCGTCCTAGGTAATATATATATATATATACGTATATATATATATATATATATATATATATATATATATCGTATTTAAATATGTACGTATCTTCTCTTCGATCGTAATCGAAAAGTTTCGCGATGCGACATTCTCATTCATAAAAATTTATCCTCCTGAATTATCTTTCATTCGACATTTCTTTCATTTTCATCGTCACAACGATATTTACGTATATTTACTTATTATTATTATACCTATATATATATATATATTTATATATATATATATATATATATATATATATTTATATACAAAGTGAATGAATATAACTCGTTGGAGAATCATTTACCTACTAATTTGTTATAGAGAAAGTGGTTTTTCCGTTATATCATTTCTAAAGTTCGTTACAAAAGGGAAAAAAAGAAAGGAAAAAGAAAAACAAAAAAAGAAACCCAAGAAAAACGGGAGAGAAAGGTTACTTCGTTTGGTGGCATTGAATTACCTCGTATAAAATATTAATAGATATTTTTCGAAAATGTATTAATACATTATATACGATTACGTTAGTCGATAATGGTAGTTACTCGAACGAAATTACGTTTGCTACCTTTGTCAAAATTAAAGGGATACTGTTTGGGGGAGGAGGGTAAAATGGGGGAGTAAAAAAAATAATAATAATAGAGACATGGGGTAGCTGTCAGCTATCCCTTCTCCGAGGTGTATCATATATATGCGACCTCGCGTATGGAAGTATAATACATACATACATACATACATACATACATACATACATACATACATACACATACATACATACATACATACATACATACATACATACATACATACATACATACATACATACATACATACATACATACATACATACATACATACATACATACATACATACATACATACATACATACATACATACATACATACATACATACAACATACATACATACATACATACATACATGCATACATACATACGTACGTACGTACGTACGTACGTACGTATACGTATGTACGGTACGTACGTACGTAACACAGGTAGCATGAGAAAGCGAGAGTGAGTGCTATATCGATCCGATTCGTTCGTTCCTCGTCTACCTACCTCAACCCTGACTTGGTCTCACCAGTAAGATTATATTATCACCATTCGTACCTTTACGTTATTATCATTTATTCTAATGCCATTTGTTTATCCATTCTTTTTGAATGAAATTCTCTTACAGTTCTCTCTCTCTCTCTCTCTCTCTCTCTCTCTCTCTCTCTCTCTCTCTCTCTTTGCATATACTCTACTACGTCCGAATTCGAAAGCGTCGCAACAAAACAAAAAAAGAAAAAAAGAAAAAAAGAAAAAAGAAGAAAACGTACGCTCGGAGATTAACACATAGATATGTAAATATCTTATAATATTGAATTCATAGGGAAAGTGTGTCTACGTCGAAAGGTTGATAATGTTGCTTCGATGTCAAGGTCGATTATCGTACTATAGAACGGGAAAGAGTAACGTACGATATTCGGTACGACATTCGGTACGCTTTTATACAATACAACAAACAGCTTTGGAACATTGAGCTCGACTTAGCGAGTCGTGCACATTGGCGAACGTTTGTGATTACCAAGTGATTCAATGATCTCCGAAAGAATAATATCATTTGCTTTTCTTTTTTTTTTTCTTCTTTTTTCTTTTTTTCTTTTTTTTTTTTTAAATATTTATTTACGTTACGACGATGATCTCATCGTCGAAAAAAGATCACGGACGATACGATTTGTTTAGGAATGCTGTTCTCTTTCTCTCTCTCTCTCTTTCTTTTTCTTTCTTTCTTTATTCTTCTCGAAAGAGCACACCGTGTAATACGTAATTCGGCGTTGTGTCCTCGTCTCGTCTCTCCATTTCAAGGTCCTCCCCCGTTTTCGTCGACGTTTCTTTCTAGTTAAAAAAATGTCCGCCTCTTTCTCATCTTTTCGTTTTATCCTTTTTATTTTTTTTTGCCTTTTACTTATTTATTTATTTATTTTTTTAATTTCACTCTCTAATCCGTTTGATGCACAGGCAGAGTAATAACGACATCTTCGACGATTCCTCGATTCTTCTCTCATCTCGCAATGTTATTAATATTATATATTATATATATATTGATTGGAGAAAATGTTAATTATATATATATATGGGTTTGGAAAAAAAGTTATATATACTACGTATGTACAAATATATTTAAGCGTACGATCGGGTTTAGGTTCGAACACGACGTTAATCGATTAACGCGAGCTACGATACCATAAGTATATAAATATTAAAAAGACATTCATTTCTATCTGATTTTTCCAACTAATTATATTATCATCGTAACGTATCTGCGAGTCAGAATTTACAATTTTTTTTTCCAACGTGATAAATATTTTGCAATCAAATGATTTGTGTGTCTGTGTCTGTGTCTGTGTGTTTGCAAGTCTCGCGATATCTCCCTCTTTAAAGACATTCGTCACGATGTAAAAGGCATTTTCGTAACATGACAAATATTCTCCTGCAACGAAATTTCACGTCGTGTCTCCTTCCATTGATTTTAGCATTCTGATCTACGTATCTACACTGCGACACAATACTTTGTTGTTTTTAATCGAATTTTCTCAAATTTTCTTAATAGCGTGAATTAAGGCTGCTTCGATTAAAAACAGAAAAGAAAAACACATAAAAGCAAATATCTACCGATCTCGACGACAAACGACGTTGATCGTCGACGATGTTTTTTTCAATGTAATTATCACAGAGTACCATTAGAAATACTTTTCTCCCGGATTTTTTTTTTTTTCTTTTATGTTTAAATCGTTCGCATAACATTGTAAAGCGAGGAAAGAAAGCATAATCGTTATCTTCCCTCCAAACGTTGTTAAAGCGAACGTTCCCGACGCCAATCAGGTACGTTGTGTTACATCGTTCACCGTGTAACAACGTTCATGGCTTCTTTTTTTTATGGTGTCCTTAATACCAACGCTACGTTTACATACCATATATACAATTGATAGTCCCGTACAAATGGTCTTCGTTCGTCCGCGTTGTACGGATGACACGATGCCAGTGAACTTGCACGAAAGTTAGTTTTATTTTTGTTGCGATTAAATTTGCGAAATAAATCTTCTCTCTTTATTACTTCCTTTTATACCGTCTACATTATGTACGGCGACAATAAAGTTTATTACCGTTGAATACGTAAAACGATAGATAAGACCGTTTGACGACAACTTTGTTTAGCATTAAAATCGGAAAATTGTTTAGTCCTTGTGCGATATCGATCCGAAGAAGCAGATTTATATATATATATATATATATATATATATATATATATATGTATGTATGTATGTATGTATGTATGTATGTATATATATAAGCAGGTGGATGGATAGATAATTCGTAGACGTTGAATACCTCTTTGATCGATCATAGTGCAATATATTCGTTTGATTTAGGATTAACGGTGGCTGTCGAACGTTACGTAACGACAGACTATGTCGTAAGCAAGTGCATTAGTGTGTATATACATATATACATACATATATATATTTAGAAGCCACTTTGTAATCGGTCGAATTTCGCAAAAGTATCGTAACAAAAAGGGTCGTCTTCCTTCGTAAGAAGATTGTAATTCGATTGAGTTACTCGTTTCGAATTTTAATTATAAGAGGATAGACGTTGCAATGAATAAGTTTGATTATTAAAGAGATTCGTTACGGAAGACGAATACGCGGGCGCGATAGTCCTTGTTACGTTAGTTGTTGACTTCGTAGAGATTTTCGTTTTTTTTCCCCTTCTTTTTTATTAATTTGTTTCTCTTTCCTTTTATTATTATTATTATTATTTTATTATTATTATTATTATCGTTATAAGTTAATTTCCCAATGCGAAAGAATAAAACGATGAGTTTTGACTTGGAGCAAATTTCCTTTAATAATTTTGATAACAGTTTCGTGGAGCGAGTAAAATGGGACACCCGGTATATGATCGTGGAGGTCCCGATAGAGAGGAAATAGCGAAGGAAAAGTTAGAGCGAGTCCTACGCCGGTGGGCTGTTTTGGGCGGACGACGGCTGTGCACAAAAACGGCGGCAGTCAAGTTCAAGGCCACCGCCCCCTCCAGCAGGTCCATGGCCGCCGCTGCCGCTACTGCCGCCGCCGCCGCCGCCGCCGCCGCCGCCGCCGCCGCCGCCGCCGCCACCACCTCCATCACCGGCTACCCCCACCAACGACCATCGCGATATAGCCAAGATCTATGTATGTAGGTATATATATGTGTATATATGTATGATACTTATATACGCACGACGACGCGCCAGGAGCGTATCAATCCGGGGCTGCGAAAACGAAGGGTAGCGAAGAAGGTGGAAGAACCTCGATCGATTTACCCTCCTCAGCTCTTCGAGTCCGTCCGTCGTTATTGCGACGTACGGGATACCGATTTTGATTGTACTGCTATATTTACAACATGCCATTATTATTTTCGATATCTAAACTCGTTATCGAAGCGTTATCCATTCATCTCGTATTTCGATGCAAAACTTATGATACCTTTCATAGGCGCTTTTATGATTTTCTTTTCTTTTCTTTTTTCTTTTTTTTTTGGGAGGGACGGCGGGGGAGAGAAGCGGCGGCGGCGGCGGCGACGGCGGCGGTGGCGGAGTCGGAGGCGGCGGCGTCGGCGAGTTATCTACTTACATAGATTGCTTCTTTAGGCGTGTCTACAACGACAACTTACTTTTTTTTTTTTGTTCTTAATAATTTGTACCGAGTTAGTTGTATTTGTTTTTGTTACTTTTTTCTTCAAAGATCACGACGTTACTTGACGTTTCTTCGTATTATAAAACGTATAAATTAATATAGATTTTGATCTATTCGCATTATCTATCAGCTAGTTCACGTACTTTCGTGTATATTGTGTGTGTGTGTGTGTGTGTGTGTATAGGTATTGCAGTTCGATAGGAAAGGGAAAAGGAGAGAAATATGACGACGGAGATATTTGAGCGGTTCAGCTGATATCGCAAATCGTTTCGAGTGCGAACAGATAAATGAGATAAGTTCTATCATATGTTGGCCCAAGGTGAACAGTGTTAATGACCGATTTGCCGTGGCCATGAAAAAAGCCGAAAATGTGTGATATTACAACGCGGTATTTGTAATTATCGAATATAACATATGCGTATATTGTTGCAGCTATCGAACGAACACGATTCGATCGAAATATACGGGGAGGCGATAACGCAATCTTTTTTGTTTCCTTTGGGCCAATGCAATGCAATTATATACGGTAAACTGTGTGTCATAATTTCGTAAGATTTTTATACGGGTATTTAATTAATAACAAGTAATTTACATTTGGACGATTTTGAACGATCATCAAACGTTTCGGACGGGCCGCTGTCGCGAGAAACTCGTAGAGATAGACTCGTAATCGTTGTTTATACGTGCACCTTATGTATATAATATTATGATCTCTCAAATACGATACCATTGGCTTATTGCGCGAGATAAAAACTACATCATTCGAATACGATCCGTTAACAAATCGTATTTTCATGTATTCCTCTTATTATGCTATAGATCTAATGTAAGAAAATCAAAGATCGTTGATAAGGCGAAATCGTGTTCGCGCGTGACCATCCCGTATATGTTTGTTCAATTGCTTACAACGGCTACGAAAATCGCCGAGTACTCGATTGAAAGATTTTCTTTCGAGACCAACGATCAAAAATGTTGGTTTAATATAATTGATTATTATTATATCGAATTGATCGAGTAACCGATAAGAATCTGATAGATTTGAAATAATTCCATTTTCGGTGGAAAAGAAGTTGTCGTCTCTTTTCTCTTAGATCGTTGCCTCGAGACGGAACGTAAATTTCGTGTCACGTCGGGTGAGCGATCGAGTGATCGATTTAACCCATGTTATCGGCATTCACTTTTCGTTATCGAAGATTATTTTGCGCATTTCGACAACCATTTTTACGAGTTACGAAGCTACAAGTTTTTCCATTGCAATAGAAAATAAATTCCTTAGAATACGAATAAATTATGTTGGACGATGTGCGTGGATATAAACGTGGAATTACTCGATCCTACGATATGTAAAGGTAAATCGTTTCTTCGAAGCTCCCTGGGCGGGGCGAGGGGAGGCAAGGGGAGGGAGGGAGAGAGAGAGAGAACTCGATAAATTCAAAGGTTGGAGGATGATTTAGAGACGGCGAACGAATACATTAGATTCAATTTCATCGATGATCGGTAATTATCGATTATTCGTAATCGATATAGCCTACGAAATAATGATATCGTGTAAAAACATTAGGTTTGCTCTTCGTCGCTATTTTCATTCGTTTCGAGTTCGTTGAGATCACTTCCATTATCCTTAACGTAATAAAACTGAACATACTAATCACAACTATTTCTCTCTCTCTCTCTCTCTCTCTCTCTCTCTCTCTCTCTCTCTCGTTGTTCAGGAAAAATATAGTGTTATTTGTGATTTAGCGAGAGGATCGTGCGACAGAGCCGAGTCCCCGATATCATAGCGATGTAGAAAAAAAAGTAAAGGAAGAAAAAGGGTAAATGATGGAAAGAAAGAAAGAAGGAAAGAAAAAAAAGAAAGAAATAAGGAAAGAAATAAAGAAAGAATTTCGGTCGTCGCGCGTCGTGCGCGATCCAGGGTTCGCGTGTAGGATGGATGGATTGGATGGATGGATGGGGTATGGGGTGGGGTGGGGTGGGGTGGGGTGGGGGTGTTACCGCATCCTCCGGCGCGTGTTTGCGTTCAGTCGCGCGCGAGCCGCGGTTCCGCCGAGAGTCCCAGGTTTTACTGCCGTTGCGTTCACGACGTAGAACGCTAGCAGCCACGCGGGGATGATTCGCGGTGCGTTCTATTATTCTTTTTACACCTTTACAAGACCCATCGTCAAATTATTATTTCCACCTAAACGAATCGTCTCCTCGATTATATCACCGTTTTTCCCTTTACCGGCTCTACCAAAGCGTATAATAACGTCTTCCTTGCCCTCGTGATACATCCCGCCGCCATTTTCTTATTTTGCTTACACTCTTATACTCTGCTTATTCTTCAGTGTGAAAAGGAGCGAGAACGATATGGAGGCCTGGATGTACGACGTGGTACGTGCTTTTTCTTCTTTCTTCTTTTCTTTCCCCCAACCCCCAACACCCAAAATCCCTCCCCGCCAACGTTTTCTTTTCTCTTTGTTTACTTCCTCCACCTCACGTACACCCTCTCCTTCTCTTTCTCTCTCTCTCTCTCTACCCCCCTCTCTCTCTGTCTGTCTGTCTGTCTTTCTTTCTTTCTCTCTTACTTCCTCTCTCTCTCTCTCTTTCTCTCTCTCTCTCTCTCTCTCTCTCTCTCTCTCTCTCTCTCTCTCTCTCTCTATCGCACGAACTCGTGGCTTTGTTTACGTGGTACGCGCGCGTTCGACTCCTATCGAAGGTGTTCAAATGAAGATGCGAAGAAGAGGGAGAGGAGAGAGAGAGAGAGAGAGAGAGAGAGAGAGAGAGAGAGAGAGAGAGAGATAAGGTCCTCTTTGATTTTCGATTAATTAATGTTAACATTATGTCTAAAGACTTTGTAGTTTATACTTTTTATATACTTCTTTTCTATATCACACTTATGCGTACATTTCGTCAGAGATGTTTTTGATCGATTATGGACCGAGCCGGAGGAATAACTTTTTTATTTTTTTCTTTTTTCTTTTTTTTTTTTTTTTCTTTCGTAGAACGATAGCAAAGTTCATAAGTCTTTCGAAACAGTTACCACTACTCAGCGTTCGGTCTTTGTCTTTCGAAAGATCCACGTTTACAGCGTAGAGATTTGTACTTTGCGTGTTCTCTCTCTCTGTCTCTCTCTCTCTCTCTCTCTCTCTCTCTCTCTCTCTTTCTTTCTTTCTGTCTCTCTTTTGAAGTCGTTCTATACTTTACACGGAAAGTTGGTTCGAGTGGGAGAGAGTGGGAGAGGGAGGAGGTACTATAAGATTAGAAGGAGAGGTGAGATTAATCGGTGTTAAGAGATCGTCTACGATTTCGTCACTATTCATTTTCGCTCTCCGCAGTCGCATGCGCTCGCGGATGAGACGTTAAACGTTGTTTTCCGTTCTCTCTCTCTCTCTCTCTCTCTCTCTCTCTCTCTCTCTCTATCTCTCTCTCTATCTATCTATCTCTATTTCTCTCGTCTCTTTACTTTTTCTTTCGTCTTTTTACTTATTCTCTCGTAATAATAAAAAAATAAAAGAGAAAAAAAAAAATAAAAATAAAATAATATGCAGAAAAGTCCATTGAACTTTCATTATTCCTTATATTATTTGATCGCCGATCTGTGTTTCATTTTATTATATATATGTATATATGTAATTATAATTTTAACTCATGATTTTGCTTTGCTCGATACGTACGCTTAAAGTATGGGAAAATCCAATATTTATCACGACAGTTTATTTATTTCATTGACGTGTCTCCTTCATTCAAATTATTAATTTGAACGGAACAAAGGAACGAGGTATCTTTTATTTTTTTTTATTTTTTTTTTTACTCTTCTCTACCCACCCACGCTCCTTTAAGTAAAACGGATTTTACGGTTCATAGAATAATTTCTTTGTGCTCGACTCGTGCTGTCTTCTTCGTAGAGGGAACGGTAGTTGCAAAGTAATAAAAAAAAAAAAAAAAAAAAAAGAAAAAGGATAAGAAATTTGTCGAGAGAGGAGTCGTTTACGTACCTCCGAACGGAGGACACGCACGTGGATGGAAATACGAAGAGACGAGCGGATTCGTAGTCATTGTATTTTGAAGTAAGAGAGATGATGACACTTGTGTTTCAGTTGTTCTCGTACAAAACAAAAAAAAAAAAGAAAAATAAAAAATAGGAAAAGAGCTTGCCCACGTGCAAAGAAATTGTTTGCCTCGGTTGACATCATCCGAAAAGAATCGAACGTTCTAACGCGTTTTGTTGTTATATATATATATATATATATATATACACACACATACACACACACACATACATATATATATTGCTCTTTCTCTCTTTTTCTCTTTCCTTTTCTATTCGTATTCGCGTTTGCTCTTTGTTTTTAAGAGCGCGCCGGGCCGATGTGTTTCTAACGTATAAAAAGAAAAAAAAAAAAAAAAAAAGAAAAGAAAATAAAAAAAAATCGATCCTCTCGTGTCGCGCGAAAGCTCATCGAAATGTGGAAACATTGAAAAAAGAATAAGAAAGAAACATTACGCTTTCCTATATTTCTCTCTTCGACGCGCGATTTCTATATACTTCTTCTGGAGTTCTCATCGATCCCTTGTTTTTTTCTTTTTTTTATTGTTCCTTCCTCTCTTTTCTATTCTTTTCTTTTCTTTTTCATTCGTTGCTTTCTTTCGTTCGTTCCTTAACCCTTCCAAGACGACGCTGCCCTTGGAGCGAGGATAGAAAGGATATCTAAATATAAAATTCGAAGGTATGCTCGAAATAGCAATGCGAGGTTGGAAACGTGGGATTCGGCGGAAAAACTTGATCTCTCTCTCTCTCTTTCTCTCTCTCTCTTCGTCGCGATAAAGAAATCAAAAATGAAATGTATAGAAGTGGTACGTACGCCGATATTTGTTTCGAACGATTAAATCGACCAGGCGAGTCTACTTCACGTCGATCGTTTTTACATTCGTTTTACTTCGTCGTCGATGGCGGCGGAGCCCCGTAATAACACAGATTCGGACTTTAAAAATAGATATAATGTCTGTCCTCCACCTTGAAATTGCTCATAAACGATTGTCTCTCGTATTAGGTTAACGCGAGGTTCCATATCTTTCCTAAGCGATCTACACTATCTGTCTGTCTGTTTCTCTCTCTCTCTCTGTACGCATATACGCGGTGCGTAACGGATTCGCGAATATGAGCTTTGCCATAATACGCCGTGTTGATGATGTTACGTGTAAGGATAACCAACTGCGAGAGACGATCGCGATCTCGCACAAATCCACGCGTGCGTCGAAGCAGAAGAAAGAACCGGAGGGCAACGCTTTTTTAGCCGAAGCTTCTTCGATTTCCTCCTCCTATTCCGAGGAACCTTTTTTCCTTTTTTTTCCTTCTTCTTCTTCTTCTTCTTCTTCTTCTTCTTCTCCTTTTTTTCTCTCTTGCACGTCCTCGAACGATCCTTAAAATTTCTTTGACGGTACCGCCATAAGCGTCGTCTCGACGAAATTAATATTTATTCTATTTCTTTGTATTTCGCTTCTTTACTATTTTTTTTTTCTTTTCCATTTTCCTTTTCTCATTCCTTTTTTCCCCCTCCCCCCATTTATTCTTTTTTCTTCCCTCCCTCCCTCTCCTACCTATTTACCTCACTCCACCCCCCCATCCACTTTCATATTTCTCTTACGTTAAGGTTCGATGCCTTGCGTGTCCTCGCGAATACGTTTTTCAGCTTCGACACCAATAAACATTTTAAAAGACATTCAGAACGAGCGCCGTCGCCGGTATAAACATTTTTATACGCCTCCTTGGTTGGAAAGCACGGCATCAAAAAAAGAAACAAGAAATTATTCGTATAATGACTTTAGACGATGGACGACCGTTAAAGAAAAGTTAAAAAATCAACGAAAAAGAGAATAAATAAAAAAAAAAAAAAAAAAAAAAAAGGCAAAAAAGAAACCGGTACAAGCGATTCGAGAAATTTCGGAATGTAAGAGTTTTTAGTAGATTTCTCCTATCGACGATCATTCATCGATGATAGACCGTTTTCTTATCATGAACTTGGGCGTGCTTGCGCACGCGTGTACGAGGGAGAGAGAGAGAGAGAGAGAGAGAGAGAGAGAGGAGAGAGAGAGAGAGAGAGAGAAGAGGGAGGGGAGAGGGAGAGAGAGAGGAGACGCAAATCGTAAAGAGCGGTGAGGCCAGCCTTCGCTTTGCTAATCGTCTGCTGCCTTTTGGCGCTTGCTTGGTGGGGAGTCAAGTTTAAGGCCACGAGACGTCGGTGACGTCATCACATCGAATGAGAGAGCGAGGGAGAGGGTGGGATGGAGGGAGGGAGATAGAGAGAGAGAGAGAGAGAGAGAGAGAAAGAGAGGTGAGAGAAAGAGTTGGGCTAGTCCTAACCTTGGACAATATGTGAAACAGACGAAATACATTGTCGAACCTACGTTATAACGAAATAACGAATATTCAATTATACGCCTATACTACACGGATATCGATTAAAAAAAGATAGATCGTCTCTTGAATTTTCTCGTGTTAACATTGTAAGAGCAAAAACTTGATAAGCAATGCCTATACGCTCGTTCTTATGCATAAAAAAAAAAAAGACAAAAAAATTGAAAAATTAATCATTCCGAAATTGACAAAATTGGTCTTCATTAAATTTTGATTTAACGATTTTTTTTTTTTTTTTTTTTTTTTTTTTTTATAGCTACGACCATAAGTATAGGCGTTCGTTGAATCGATTTCTTAAAATATAATTCATACATTATACATTATCAAGAGATACGACGACGGTCAATTGTGTTTTCTAATATTTGCAGCTAATTTCAATACGTTTTGTATATATAAGTTTCGTTTTTTCTCTTTTTTTTTTTCTTTTTTTTTTTTTTTCTTATTATGTGTACGTACGTACATGTCCTTCTTGCATCCTTACACGGAGGAAAGAGAAAATGAGAGGTTTAAAGAATTTAATGAATTTCCGGTGTCACGCGTGAGAGAAGATTCGTCTAAGCTTGTAAACGTTGCATCCTTATCCACCTCGATTAATTATTTAACGACCCTCTTTACGGTTTCTTTACAACCGAGAATCGATTAGGTTCTTATTTCTTTTCTTTCTTAAAATGTCTGCCAACAACGTCGAACTACACATCCGAGCTTGTTTTCGGCGACGTTGGCTTTAAACGCGGATGGCGTTGAATTTCTAAATGGTATCTTATTATCGATCTTGGAACGTGACGAACGATCTATAGGTATGCACGAATTTATTTACGATTAAATACAAAAGAAAAAAAAAAGAAAATAAGAAAAAGATGTGGACATTTTTAATTTGAAATAATCGTCGGAATCGTGGTGTTTTGATTAGAGTCATAAATTTGATTACGATCGGTAGATCTATTATCGTTAGAGATGCGATTAAATGTGTGTGTATATATACACACATATACACAATATATATATATATATATATATATATAAGACTGTGCACGTATATGAAAAGTATATACATATATATTCAACCACATCGTATATAAGTACTATCGAGATCCGATAAAATGTATAAGTACTTTTGATATCAGTATTTATCTCTAATTATTATTCGTTAGGGATAATAGGTAGAAGTGGGGAGGGGGAGGGGGGGAGGGTAACAGCGAGGAACAATCGGAAAGGGGTTCGCAGGCTTCTCATTGGATAAGTCTGCGAAATTGGTAGATAGCGCACAACTTCCAAGGTCTCGGCCTTGACCGTGCGAGCCAGGGTCTTCATCCTCGCCCGATCGATTTCTTATACGACGCGTTTCAATCGCACGAACGCCACCCACCTGCTACTTAATAATATCTTCCATTACGATTAATAATTTCAATTCAATCGTACGATCGACCTGTTGCGATCATTTCCCCCTATCCCCCCCCCCTCCCCCTCCCCCCCAGCTCCCCGCGCGTCCACGAAAAAATGAGAAAATATGAAGGTAATAATCTTGTACAATATGTTAACGTACGTCACATACGTCTATCAGTTTTACTCGGTAAATATATATATATACGCACGTAGATCGTGTGTATATGAGGAACACGTCTTCGAAATATTTTATCCGAGTGTCGCGGTGTGCACGAAAAAATGTCGACGATCGTACCGAGAAAACGTGGAATTTCGTTCGGTGATTCACGATCGTCTTCTTCACGGCCGATAACGTTTCTCATATATATATATATATATATATATATATATATATATATATATATATATATTTTTTTTCCTTCTTTTCCCCAACTCCCCTCTTTTTTTTTCTTTCTTCCTTTCTTTATCCACCGAGAGGATCGAAAGAATAATTCATAAAATTAATCGAACTTCCATTAATGAATCGAGCCGATTTATTCTGCGTATTTAAACGAGTAGTTGGAAAAGAGTAAACACGGACTATCGTACGGAGTTATTTATATCTTCTCGAGTTTTATTTTATTAGCTTTAATGATCGCATTAGCCAATGGCTTCTTTCTTTCTCTTTCTAGTCTCGATAAATGTGCGGTTTCGCGATAGATGCTGTGTTTGCGCGATGGTAACAATCGAAGGAACATGATCTTAGATATTTTTCCTCTCGGTGACGGATGGATGAACGAAGAAACGGCCATTGGGATATTCGTTTATATTTGAGAAAATAATTTCGAATGGGTGGATGTATCTGAAATAAATGACTTATTCGTAATTACGCGACAAACGGAGTCGTCGTACTTCTTGCTCGATTCGACGTATACGACGATGTATTCAGGATAATCGATAATCCCGTTCCAAGGAGGGGGTGACGGTCGAATATTACTATGTTATTTCGACGCGATGCAACGTGCCTTTTAAAATTTAGGCGAATATTCGTCTACGATGATAATCGCGAAGTATCGTTGGAGTTGCTTTATCACGTATATTCGTAAATATATTCGAACGAATATCGCGCCTAGTAACAGATAAGAAGAGAGAAACGATCGAGCGTGTACGAACATTAAAAAGGATAAAAGAAAAGCAAAATATTTTATATTAAGAGGTCTTCTTTAATTTCCGTTTATTCCAATATTCTTATGTTCGTTTCTCGAATCCGACGATATCTCGAATCTCGTTTACTTCGTTGGATCGACGAAACGGTCGCGTAATCGCGTATAAACATCTAAAAGATGACTATTAATAATAAGAAGACGATGGTTCGATTATGCGCGAGGGAACGTGCAATATCGCGGACACGATACACGTGACTAGAATGGTGGTGATAATAATTAGACGTTGCCATTAGTAACACACGTCCCTATATATCACTGAACGTATAATACGCGTTGGGGACATACCTTTTAACATGTCAAATTCCCCGTAAACATCCTATAATCTCTCGTATTTATTGTATGCGTTTGACCTTATCATAAATCGCGCGCGCGATTTTCTTTCTTTTTTTTTTTTTCTTTTCTTTTCTTTTCTTTTCTTTCCTCGAATCATTAGAACGAATCATTCGTACGAACCGAGGGGAAATATCAAAATTTGAGTGAAGTAAGGGCAAAGGGTGGTATTTCTTTCGAGGAATGGGACGAACAAAGTCGCGAGAAACGACTATAAAGCGCAGCTGGCCTGCTGGCATCGTCGTTTCTTCTTATTCTCTTTCGTACCGCCGTGAGGCTTTTTCTCGCTTACATAATCGACTTGTTTGAAAACGGGTGCGACGGGTTTCATGGACCTTGAAAATTTCGATATATCCCGCGGAACTCTTATGTACTTACGTACTTACGTACGCACGTATGGTTGTTGTAAGTTCGATCGAAATCGGTAAACGTCCGCGAGAGGGAGAAGGGGGGGGGAGGATATATAAACCCAATTCATTTTTATCGAACTATCCATCTTTAGAATCCTTTCGTGAAACATTGACGAGCGCTTACTATTAAAACCCGATCGCGTCGTTACATTATCCGACGTCGCTAAATTTCTTGTTCCCTCCCCCTTCAAGTATTTATTGCATTCCATAGGTCCTTTAATTAACGGCATTATACTCTACGACGGGTTCACGTTCTCTTGCTCTATTTTATTTTGATCGATTATTATTTTTTCCTTCAATCGTTACTTCATCGCGATCGACCAGTCGAATGATTCAAAAATGAAATTTTAAGTATTATTAATATTAACGCGTTTCGTGCGTCGCGCGAAGTAATTTCTTTTTCTTCTTTTTTTTCTTTTCTTTTTTATAAATAATTTGGTCACACAAAGGACGAACGAGAAATATCTCGAGGTAGGTTTAAACGCGTTAATATAATAATTACGACGGAAGAGGAAGTGGAAGTGGAAGTGGAAGAGGAGGAAGAAGAAGAAGAAGAAGAAGAAGAAACTTCGTACGTCACGGAGGTACGAGAAGAGATCGTGGTTGCGAAACAACGAACGATGGACAGAAATAAAGAGCGCGATTTTTAAGTAGGTATAGCGTAAAATCGTGATACGAGTTACGCCATCGGTGACGTATAACCTCCTCGCGTATGCGTGCAGTTGGGATTTTTTAAGTACGTGTAATCCTCTCTCGGCGTGTCGTGCATGGTGCGGCAACCAGTTAGAATTGCAATTAACTAACTCTTTGTAGTTCGGATCTATCACGTTACTCGATCTCTCTCTCTCTCTCTCTCTCTCTCTTTTTAACACGAACGAGAATTCATTAGATCGTTCGTTCAGGCGTTATACTGTCGGCGAGAAAATGTTCGTTTCATTTATTTCGAAATCGATCACATAGACAGGTTCAATATGTCTTTGGATTTAATCCGACGTACAAATTCAAAATGCAACGGTTATTCCATTTATTTCATCATTTTTCAACCATGATATTTACATGTTTTACACGCTTTACAAGTTCATCGTAATCATTATCATATATTGCAACTATTAATTATGATCTCACGTATTCACGGTTCAAGACACCTTAGTACACCATAAGATAATCTATGGGATTTACTTAGTTGTTTCTGGCGCGGTAACGATAACGAATCGGAACGAAGAAGAACCTTCTTCCGATACGATAAACTCGAAGCAATTAGTAATTGTAAATGGAATTAATCTAACCGAGAAATTGTAATCGCGAATCTCGTGAAATTTTCTGCTTTTTTTCTTTCTTCTTTTTTTTTTTTTCTTAATTTCTTACTTTTCATTCCGTTCCCCTCGATCTCTAGGTTACATAAAGATGATATCGCACGTATATCAATGTCTCTTGGTTACTCTCGAAAGACTCTATCCTATATTCGATTATATGCGTGTGTATTTTAGGAACACGAAAAAACGTCTCGTTGCTACGAACGGACGTGCTTAGAAGAGAATTTTTTCTTTTTCTTTTTTTTTTTTTTTTTTTTTTTTTATTCTATCCCGTTTGAGAGCTTACAGCGGCGTGTACATGCATTCGATCCGAGTCGTTTTATTAAAATTGAGCCGGCAATCTTTCCATAAGTTGTTTTCTATCGAATATATTGAATACAGTCAAATATACAGGATGTAATACAAAATATGGGCGTGACGTCAAAAAAAAAAAAAAAAACTTCTAAAAAAAGAAAAGCTTTCCTCCGTTTACACGGTTATAATGTTTTCTTTTCTTTTCCTTTTTTATATTCACTTAATTATTATTTCGTACCAGTCGTCGGGGTCTGTCCACGTAAAAAAAAAAAATATATACGATCGATGTACGAATCTCGGGTTGGGGGCGGGAGCAATGCTTTTCAATAATCTGGACAATAATCGGTCAGATTGAAACGAATTATTGGAACACAACAAGTATTGAACAGAATAAAACGTTTGTAGGAATTTTTTAAATGATTATTTTTGCTTACTCTATTCTGGGTCTTATAATGACAAACTAGATATCAGTCTACCTATTATTATAGGTTATATTTATATTATATTTTGCTACGCGCAATGTATATTCGTTATAATAATTTTGAAATATGTCCACATAATAGACGTGCGCGTACATATATATTTGCATTTTGACATAGTATTTAGAAATCGATGGTGTCGAGATTTATGTGAATTTCACAGTCAGACAGTCGGAAGCTGATAGCAGCGGAAGTTAGTGGGCGCTCGCAAGAGAGAAAGGAAAAAATAGAGAGCGGGAGAGGGAGAGAGAGAGAGAGAGGGATGAAGGGGAGGTTGGGGAGAGGACGAATGAAAAAAAGAAAGAAAAGAGAAAGAGCAGGCTAGAAAAAGGCACGCGACGAAGAAGACGACTGAAAAGCGTTGGGCGCTGTCGCTGGAGGCGTTGAGGGGGGGGGGGTTAAAGAGAGCGAGGAACAGAGAGAGAGAAAGAGAGAGAGGGGGAGAGAGAAACGTCAAGGCCGTCGTAGTCGGCCGTTTCCGCTGGCGTTCGGTATCTAAATTTGCGATGGCGCTGTTCTACGGCCTTCGCTACGCGGCCGTGCTTCTCTCTCTCTCTCTCTCTCTCTCTCTCTCTCTCTCTCTCTCTCTCTCTTTCTCCTTCTCATTCTCGTACCATTCCCCTTCACGCCTTCTCTCCCTTGCACACGCAGAAAAGTCAAGTTCAAGGCCAACCACAGATAGCTCCCTGCGTGTGCTGTGTCGTGTCTCATCGTTTTTCTCGTCTCCTTGCGTCTCGCTTCCAGCGATCGTTTAATCTGCGATCGAACAAGGAAAGAGCGAAGCAAAGGGTTGCTTGGGGAAATCGAGGAATGGAGAAAGAGATAGCGAGAGAGAGAGAGAGAGTGGGGAGATAGATAGGGAGGGAGGGAGATAGAGAGGATGCATCTTACGCAATCCTTTCCCCGTTACTTTCCTTTCGAAGTAACACGTAGGGCCTCTGTTGGATACATCGAAGAGTCATCAATGAATTATACTTTACTTATACCTCTCCACCTAAATACGACATATATATATATATATTTATACATACACACGTAATACTCTATATATGAAGTCGATGTATATATATATATATATATATATATATATATATATATATATATGTTTACAATAAAAGATATATAATACGTTACGATACATTGTAAATATAAATATCGCGTGGATAAATATTTGTAATGATGAAATTGTAATTTATTGTAATTATCAATTGGAATTGCGAATGCATTTGAATGTATGCGCCACTTTTTTTTTTCGTTCTTTTCTTTTCTTTTGCATCGCTTCAAGAAAATTCTCATAGAAAATGGATAAGTGAGAAGATTCGATGATTCGTAATCATTTGTCTTTTTTTCCTTTTTTTTTTCTTTTTCTTGTTCGAAAACAACTTCAATATTTCCTGAGGAATCGTGTTTCTAAATGGGTTGCCACGAATAATATTAGACATTGCGATTATTAGCTTCTAACTTTATGCTTATGTTTATGCGAATTTTCTCGTGAAATTTTCCTAAGGTTATTATCTCGTCGAGCTCGTGAAATTCGATCGTGATGATTGTGACAAAATAGAAAAAAAAAAAAGATAATTAAATTGTATAGATTATTTAATAGAGACCCGTAAATGTTTCTTCTATCGTGTCATAACAATATCGACAATACCGCAGGATTGAATTCTATCGCCGGTGGAAATAATCAAAGCGTTGATGATAACGTAACGCTCTTGTGGAAATGGTAGAACGGAACGGACTGACGACGTGTTCGAAGCATCTTTTTATTATCCCTCCATTTAGTTTCCTTTTCTATTTAATTTCATCCTATGCTCTAATAAGGACTCAAGCACACGCGTTCGTTATGCAATCTTCGTTTATAGTTTCTTTTTTTTTTTTCCTTTTTCTCTCGGCAATCGTACGAATCGCATAATACACGCGGCGTGTTAGATCAGAGTCACGTGAGAAATCCTTCTCCTATCTCGTCATCGATCCTCGATCGTTGATCTTGTCTTGACATTTTATATATTCGAAAGGATTTTTCCTCAAAGGAAAGAATTACGTTATAAATTATTTTTTCTTTTCTTTCTTTTTTTTCGTTTTTTTTTTTTTTTTTTTCATCGAACCTCTACAACGCCATGATGTTACTACGAAGTCGTTCAAACTTTGAACTTTGAACGCCATGTAACTTTTGTTTAAATCTTATTTCATGTTATGAGAAGTTTATAATGGGTTTTTCTTTTTTTTTTTTTGTTGTCTTCTAATGCCAAGTTACATCATTCCTGATATAGTACAATATAATATTGTTATAAAAAACGTAATATCATAATCGTCGCGTTATATAATATTTCTTTTTTTTCTTTTTTTTCCGTAGAGCTCGAAAACTCTCATAGTCATAGATGGTTTCGCCGAGCGATATTTTGGTTCGCGGATTTAAGAAGGATCTTTTTGTATTTTTTTTTTCTCTTTGATTCAACGATCTATATTTCATCGTCGATTTAGATTTTGGCGCGTCAAAATGACATGTAGAAAGGGAAATGTAGAGAGGGAAGGGTGGGGAATTGTGCGTAACTCGTTAAGGGAAACGCGTGCGCTCGAGTGGTGTGTGCGTAAGGTGGTAAGTAAATACTACGTTCTTGAAGGAAATAATGCAAAGAAAGAGATAGATAGATAGATAGACAGAGAGAGAAAGAGAGAGAGAGAGTGTTATAAGGTCACACATTCTAGGCTTCTCTGAATCGCATGAATACGATCGTCATTTCATCTTAGAAGTCAAGTTCAAGTTCAACCAGAGATATCCTGCGTTCCTCTATCTCTTTTCTGAGTTCGAACCACGACACCGTATATGTGTGCCGCCGTCGCCGTTGTATGGTGGTGGTGGTGTGGTGGTGGTGGTGGTGGTGGTGGTGGTGGTGGTGGTGGTGGGAGAGGTTGAAGTTAGAGATGAAGAAGGACGAGGAGAGGAAGATGGAGAGGGTAGAAGATCAAGAGTAGGAGGAAGAGAAATATGGAGTCGTGTAGGAGGAGGAGGGGAGGGGTCGGGAGGAAGAGGAAAGAGAAGAAGAAGGCTTACGCAATCCTTTCACCGTTACTTTGTTCACGGAACCTAGCTAGGGCTTGTTTAAGGGACCAACCAACCATCTTTCCCAAGTCCACTCGTCGGAGTTTTAAAAGCTGTTCTTCTTGACGCTTCGCGCCAGACATTTCGACTATGTAAGGGAGGATAAAAAAGAAATTTAAGTTCAAGGCCAACCAGATGGCGCGGGAACGTTCTTCTTCTTCTTCTTCTTCTTCTTCTTCTTCTTCTTCCTCTTCTTCTTCTTCTTCTTACGCGTATCTCTACATATCACCGAGCACACGATTGAATGCAAGACGCCTTGCGCGTCATCCATTTTCCTTTTTCTTTCTTTGTCGCGATTACGAAAAAAGAAAAAAGAAAAATAGAATAAAAAAAAAAAAAAAACAAAAGAAAAAGTATACGTAATGCACGCAAAGGCCTATTATCGAAATGTAAACATTCGTAGCGATACTATCCATTGTGTCGAACATTCGATCGTCCGTGTAAATCCCGAAAGTACGGAAATGACTTTTACCTTCTTCCTCTCGCGACTTACTCTCGATTATGCTCTCGTGTTAATTTTAATTCATCAATTTACGATAGTACAGGTTGTAATTTTGGTTTCTTTCTTTTCTTTTTTGATTTTTTCATCTATCCTTCACATCGAATAATTCGATGATATTTTATTTCGTCGTCGATAAGGGATAGGACGAGGAGACTTTGGGGAAACAAATTATAGACGAGAGGGTCCAAAGAGAAAGGGCCGGTCGGTGGTGCCGATGGGGTTAATTACGATGGGGGCCAATGGTCGAGTTTGAAAATATTTTTTTTTTCCCCTTCGAAAGCCTGGCGCGAACGTTGCGAGAGCGCAACGTTGTTACGGGCATCATCCACTCAGAACCGCGAATTCTCTGAAGTCGATTCTAAAAACGGTTCTTGGTGCTGGTCGTACTTAAAAATAGCGATCGAAAAAAGTGCAACTAACTGCAAGTGGGAGGAGGATGAGGACGAGGACGGGGATGGAGGGGGAGGGGGTGGCGGGGGGTGGCGGCGAGAGAGAGCAATAATTCTTTTTTTTTTTTCGAGCGAATCTTCTCTCTTCGCTCCCTCCCTCCCCCCTCTCTCTTCGCCCTTTTACCACCTATAACTCGTGTGTTTCTTTTCAGGTTTGTATGATGTCTGGCGCTACTACCGAAGGTATGATATGCTACAACAGAACCATGCCAAACATTAAACAAGAAGTCGACAACCCCGCCACGCCTACGCAAAACTATCAAGTTTGTTCACCTACCACTACGCTGCAAAATCAGGAGGTAAGGACATTTGTTAGGATTAACAGAGAGAAATGAAAGAAATTGATTGATTGATGTTAACGACAAAATTAATCGTTTGTAGGCAATTTGCACAAAAATGGATGTGCCGCCTGATTACGGGGGCGGCGGAGGTGGTGGTGGTGGTGGTGGTGGTGGAAGCGCTTGTAGCGGAAATGGAGGAGGTGGCAGTGGAAGTCCAGGTAGTCCGGAGATGCATCATTGTTCCTCGACGACTCAACCATTGGGAACTCCCGAGGTATTACTAAAAATCCATGACGTTTTGATCGTCGATATTTCGAACGTCGTACTTATATATCATGTATTTTCGAAATGACGCACGTATTTTTCCCTCCCCCCCCCGACCCTCTCTCTCTCTCTCTCTTATATTTAGGAAGGCATAAAGGAGGAGGACATGATGCCGAGGCGATTGTGTCTCGTTTGCGGAGACGTTGCGAGCGGATTCCATTACGGTGTCGCATCTTGCGAGGCTTGCAAAGCTTTCTTTAAGAGGACCATACAAGGTAAAGGAAGTTTCACGTACCTATTGTACTCGTAGGAAATACGATTATTTTTGTTTATTTTTCTTTTTTTTTTTTGTCGATCAGATATTGCCAGATAGTACCAATAAAATTTGTAAATTAATTGCACGTTGGGATATAATAATATATATATATATATATGTGTATATATTTTAATAATGGTGCTATCTGGATCAAGGCCATGTATATTACGATAAAATAGCGAGTAACTTTACAGGTAACATTGAATATACTTGCCCGGCTAACGGAGAGTGCGAAATAAATAAACGTAGAAGAAAGGCCTGCCAGGCGTGCAGATTTCAAAAGTGTCTTCGCCAGGGAATGCTGAAGGAAGGTGTGCGATTGGATCGGGTCAGAGGTGGAAGGCAAAAATACAGAAGGTCTACGGATCCTTACATACCTGTGAAAACGGCTACCCTGGAAGGTAATGTTTTCTACGAAGTACCTTTCATTTGGATTATTTTTCTATGTCATTAAAAGAAAGAAAGAAAGAAAAAAAAAATCTTTAGAATCGGCTCGAGTATCCGTTCATATAAACAAAGATTTTTTTTTTAATATTTCAAGCGAGTGTAGCATCCGGAGGATCTGGGGAACAAATAAGTAAGCTGCAGAATATTTATTAAGTCTGGTTTATATTAGATGATATCATAACTGGATAACATAATGTCAGTAGTAGAACGTATGAGATTATAAAAAGATATTTGACGTTGCGTTAATCGGTTAAAGCTATATACGTGTGTGTTTATAGATAACAAGATGGTCGAAGCTCTGACCGCGTGCGAGCCCGATATTTTACAAGTATCGAATCTATCTCACACTTTGGATACGGATCAAAGGATACTGGGACAGTTGTCGGATCTATATGATCGCGAATTAGTTGGAATTATCGGTAATTTAATAACAGTATGGTTAGATTTATTGAGACGAGATAAAACTCGTACGTTTTATAATAACGGAGAGAAAACGATTTTATTTAAAAGGTTGGGCCAAGCAAATACCGGGGTTCAGCAGTTTGGCATTGAACGATCAGATGCGGCTTCTACAAAGTACATGGGCGGAAATCCTAACTTTCAGTTTGGCCTGGAGAAGTATGCCCAATAATGGCAGATTGTGGTTCGCTCAAGATTTCAGCTTGGACGAACGTCTGGCACGCGAATGCCATTGTACGGAGCTATATACGCATGTAAGTGGAGTAAGCTCGGTAACGAGATTTAAAAAAAAAAAAAAAAAAAAAAAAAGAAAAAAAAAAGAAAAAAAAGAAAGTTCTTTTTTTCTCATCAAATGGTTAATCTTTGTTTGGAATATTTGTACGAGCGATCTTTCGTCGAACTCCAGTAACGTTTCTTTCTCATTTTTATCGTTACCGTTCATGACAGTGTATCCAGATCGTAGAAAGGATTCAACGATTGAATTTGATCAAAGAGGAGTACTATGTACTGAAGGCATTGATCCTGGCGAATAGCGACGCGAGGTCGGACGAACCACAAACTCTATATCGCTTCCGTGACGCAATATTAAATTCCCTTTCGGACTGCGTAGCAGCTGTGAGGCCAGGACAGGCGTTACGCGCTACGCAAAACATGTTCCTAATACTGCCAAGTCTTAGGCAGGCCGACGGAATTGTAAGGAGATTTTGGTCGAGTGTTTATAGAACGGGCAAAGTGCCGATGAACAAGCTCTTCGTAGAGATGTTGGAAGCTGCCTATTATCGATGAGACAACTAGAACCTGGTCGAATCCTGTGTTGTCGTTGATAACGAACGAGTTCGTCAAAGTTAATCATTAATATTCGATGTATAAATAACCATCGCGCGGAAATAACAACGGAAAAGGTGTTGTTGTTACTCACGTTTTCGAAACTAAAGAGAATGACGAGTGAGTGATTCAGTGAGAGGAACAGTGCAGTTCTGTTCTTTTTTTTTTTTTGTTTTTTTTTTCTTCTTCTTTTTCTTCTTTTTTTTTTTTTTTTTTTTTTTTTTCTTCGACCGAACAGACAGACTCGCGAACAAAAAGTTCTTTATTTTTCGAAGGGGTGAAGCGCGGAGTGATTTCGGCCAGTGTTTCCAAACGATCATCGAACCTTGCGTATAGTTCTGAGATACCGTTAGCTGTCTTTGTTTAAAGTAACCAAGCTTTCCTTTTCAAGTACCCCTTTTACAGGTATAGGAAAAGGGAATGTGATTTCAGCATAAAACGCGGAGAGAATAAGGAAGGAAAAAAAAAAAAAAGAAAAAAGAAAAAAAGGAAAAAAATAAAATGCGAGGAGCCTACGTTTAGAGGTATCATTAATATAGGATATAGTATATAGTCTGTTGATCGACAGATCGCACTACCAAATAAATATGTTTTTGTTTACACACTTGATCATTTATGATCGTGACGTCGAAGTCAATGATCGTACAAGTCAGATCGAAGTTTAGTAATTGTGTGGTGTTTGATGAACTGTGGGTGTTTGATGTTACATATTTGCAATAGTGATACGCTAATCATCTCGTGTTTGTCATTAATCTGGATTCATATGTCGTTTCTGGCGGTTAGTTAATTTAGCAAGAGGAACGTATATGTGCGTAACGCTAATGATTTAAAAAACAAAAAAAAAAAAAAGAAAAAAAACATAAAAAAAAAGATAATACAAATGTTTACTTGGCATTATAGGTGGAATTAATGTTGAAAGTAATAATAATATAAAACTTAAGCTAGATGTATCGAACATCCATAGTTAACAGAGCACTTTAAAAACCTTTAGGGCGTATCGTTGTACAAATAAAACCAGTGATAGGAATAGGGTTGATCAAGTTGGAGAGAAGATGAAAAGAAAGAGAAAGAATGACTGGATCGTTCTCGAATTAGAGCCACGTTGTTTTTTTATTTTTTTTTCTTTCTTTTTTTTTTCTTTTTTTTTTACTTTTCTTTCTTTCTTTCTTTCTTTTTTTTTTTTTTTTTTTTTTTTTTAAATTTCTTTCGTATAAGATACATTAGGAATATATTTTAAGAACGGACTTTGGCCAGGTTGCCAGGTTCATGAGAGTAAAAAAAAAAAAAGAAAAGAGGAGTTTAATTGTTTGTTAAAATGATCGCGAAAATATTGCGCGTGCCACACAGAAAGTGTAAGAGAATATATATATATATATATATATATATATATATATATATATATTCAGGGATCTTTATTATCTAGTTATTACCGTTATCGCGTGCGGGTCGTGTGCATAGAGTACTGCTTCTATGGAAGGAAGTCGTTATGTAACAAGAGCTACTATTCTGACGTGAAAAGTTCAGTACGAATTGAAATAACCGAATATAAAATTTGTTTTATAGAGCTTTCTTTAGCAGTAGTTCGTTCATCGGCCATAACATTTTCACTGATACGTTTGTATATTTCTTTCTGCATTATATTTTTGAGTGGAATTTAAAGAACGATATATATATATATATATATATATATATATATATCAGACATTGAATTAGTTTTATCGGAAGGAACGACCGATCTTGTTAATTGTTATATTTGAAATTTGTTGTCGACTTTCGCGGATACATCGGCAACGCTATCGTAAAATTGATTTTCCTCCTTAAACGATGAGAGTACGAGCAACGGAGTATGAGTAGTAATCAGTTTTTGGAGAGAAGAGAGAAAGAGAAAAAAAAAGTCTATTATCGAATCGAAGCAACGTACAAAAAAGTAATGTCTTTCGAGAAAGAGGAAACGGTGAAAATGTTATGATATCGGTGTAGTCGTATACGTAGGTCTATATCGTCACTTTTACGGTGCAATATATAGTTCAGTCGCGTCGTTGCATTATCCGAACCATGGAAATGTGGCATTATTCCTTTTTATTTTGACCTTGCTTTTCCTTCTTGTCCTTTTATCTTACAACGTTTCATCTATCCTGCATTTATACGTACGATGAATATTTCATGATACTGACTTCCCATATCTTATTCGTGTAAGTTCTTTCAAGTTTTCCTGCTTGGATGATTTGTTCCTCGTCATGAAGTAGATAGCATAATAAACGAAATGAAAACATGGCTGTTCAGCCACGGCGAATTTTATCTGTGTTCTCTTTGCAGCTTGCGCTACGTTCTTTCTCTCTCGTTCATTACGTGGCTCATTTTTTAAATACATATATATATATATATATGTATATAGTTCGATTTTTTCTTCTTCATGGATAAATTTCACTTTGAGATGCCAATATATATATATATAAAAAAAAAAAAAAAAAAGAAAAGAAAATTGAAAGTAATCAACGAAAAGGACTGACGCAAGAGAAATCTGTTTTGAATATCTTGCAAATGCACTTTTTTTTTTTTTTCTCTATCGGTAACTAAATTATCGTTCAGCCATTGTATTAACTTTTCTTACAAGAGTTTCATACTTTCGATTTAATTAACATCAATTCATTCGTCACGCTCTTCCTTTTCGTCCTTAACAATGTTAAAGTGTTTCTTCTTTAGACTGTGATATTTACACATTATCTGGCTTTATCTTTTACGAAATTATTGGCGTTCCGTAAAAATTCGAATGTTTTAGTTTGTGAGATCTTGTAATATATTAATACGAATTTATCTTCTTCTCT